>JALPQI010009567.1:0-50704 GCA_025490895.1 Thaumatotibia leucotreta
TTTGCACAGATATTAATCAAATTCAAAGCTAATGAAAATGTCATAAAATAATCTGCATAATTTGAAGAAACTTTATTTAATTGTCCGTAAAATGGAAAGACATGATAACAAAGAGGTAAACAGAAAACAAAGATATAATTGAAATTTAAATTTGCTTATTTTTTTTTTTAATTTCAGATATTGAACCAGTCTGAAACAAATGCTGCGTTGCTGTTGCTACCGTATTTGGTGCCTTCAATAGTGTCGAAGAAAAAAGGAAAGCCCTCATGGAAGCCTTCGCGTAGCGAAATCCGGGATGGATTTATATTGCAAATAGCTAGTCGATGGACTACAATTATATAGAACGCGCTTGCAATTGGAATTCTAGTGCTTCATTATTAGAATTCAAATTACGACAAGATATTGTCTAAAGATGTAGCGTTGTTCATGGTAAGCGTCGATATTACTAATTATTTTGTCAGTTTTGTACAAAAAAAAAATATTCTTCTTACATAACCGGGTAATGTATAAGGAATAACTTGTTATTCGTACATTACCAATTATTTTGCCAGTTTGCCAGTTACAGTACACGCTTAAAAATACATGTATAATATTTTTGCTTCCGTCAAATTATAGTTACCGAGTATAAAGTTTCCGTTTTGCCATTTTGGCTACGGAACACTAAAAATATGTTTATGGTTCAACAAGAACAGGAAGAAGGAGAGTATTTTTTATGAGAAAATTAGCCGTTTCTTTCAATTTTCATTTACGAAGAATATTTTTTTTTTGTACATAACTGACAAAATAAATGGTAATGTACGAAGAACAAGTTTTATCTTTATACATTACCCGGTTTTGTACGAAGAATATTTTTTTCTTTGTATATAACTGATAAAATAATTAGTAATGTATGAAGAACAAGTTTTTCTTTATACATTACCCGGTTTTGAACGAAGAATATTATTTCCTTGTACATTGCTGGTAATGTAAATTGATAATGTACGAGGAACAAGGGGCCAAGGTTCTGCAGTATTGGGGTTTTTTGGAGATCTTGCTCGACTACCGGGTACGCCGGCATCTGATTAAAGTTTACGAAAACCCGAGTGTCGGGTACGCGGTGTCGAATGTGTTAAGTTGACATACGTTGAATTGTTAAAAGTTGATTTTAATAAATGAAACCTTTAAATGTATGTTTTATTTTTCATATTTATTAATTGCTTACCTGTGTGCAGAAAGAACGTGGTCGTGACAAAAATAATGCATTTGTTTTGGTCCAGAATACTTAACACTAATCTACAAAATCTGTCATTTTATACAGAAGCGCCCACTTTTCGCCCACGACCATCTCATTGAGCACGCTTTTTTTTATTATATACCTATACATTGTCAGATACGTTTGTGTTTGTTCTGTCATTTTTGTTTGTACTTATTTATAATCAACTTGTATAATCTTTTTATTGTAACATACACTACATGTCTGTTCCGTAAATATTTTGATTGTTACAACATCTTGTTCATTTTGCGGTTGTATACCTACCTACGCGTATTTTTATGTTTTTTTCTACTTTCACTTGAAAATCTAATACCGATAAGGAACATTTTTTTCTTTTTGTCGTTAGGTTACCGTCTGAAAGTAGAACGAAACTTGAATACGTTAAGAAGTAGGTATAATCGCAAATTCAGCAAGACCGTGCAACAAACAAAATGCGAACGCAACATGTATGTAATGTAGCAATAATAAGATAAAGATACAAGTTGACTTAACAGTAATAATGTTGATAGAACAAGCACGTACTGTAACTACAACATGATAAAACAACAAGCTTATTATAGATTCAACAAGCAAGTTATGTTGACTCAACAAGCTAATCATGTTACGACAACATTTAAAGCAAATTATAATAACAAACCGAGCATGTAAAACCTATATGCCAGCCATGTAAAAATAACAAGATCATCTAAATGTAGGCATGTTGACTCAACAAGTTAATCATGAAACAACAACATTTCAAGTAATTTATAATAACAAACCGAGCATGTTGAAATTATACGCCAGCCATGTAAAAATAACAAGATTATCTGAATGTAGGCATGTTGACAGTACATCCTTGAAATGTAGAAATAACTAGACAATCCAACAAGCTAATGTTGATAAATTTAACAAGCTACGCTTCACGTAGAACCAACATGGTAAGTAGCTTGTAAAATCTACAAGTTTCACTTAACGTAGAAATAACATGATACAGTAGCTTGTAAAATCTACAAGTTTCACTTAACGTACAAATAACATGATACAGTAGCTTGTTAAAACAACATGATAAGTAGCTTATGGAATCAACAAGTTACTTTTAACGTAGAAATAAAATGACAAGTAACTTGTTGAATGTACTAGTTACACTTAACAAAATCGAACTTGTAGTTTGAACCAAAGAGCACGTAGGCGCTATTTTAATCAAAAATTTAGTTGAACGAACATGAATTCTGGTTGTTTTTTCTCTCAGTGTACCTATTAAAAAAAAGTCATCAAAATCCGTTGCGTAGTTTTAAAGATTTAAGCGTGCAAAGGGACATAGGGACAGAAAAAATGACTTTATTTTATACTATGTAGTGATAGTGATAATTGTACTGAATGTTTTCTGTTTGGTATGTCTAAAGGTCTCTGCCCTATATCTGCCCTAGACTATGCCCACTAGGACGTCTCATACTTTTCAATACAAAGAATAGTATTTTGTCTGATACGGTCATGATACGTGGTATGGTACGGTCTAGTGGGCAGAGACCTTAATAAATAAAATAAAAATAAAACGTGAACCAAACATTGTAATTTAAAAGTCTGTCTCCTTGTACGTGCAAAAAACGGCAAGTAGTCTCTATTCAAATCCGTTCCTATGAAGTTCTTACTAACTTTTAATTAACAAACTTTTAGTTAAAATAGTCTGACTGAAGATTATCAATGAAAACAAGCAAGACGCTTGAGAATGACCCAATTAGGTTTTTGTTGTAAAGTACTCGTGCATTTTATTATAATATTACGTATATGTCGTCACATATTTGTACTTTTTCTACACATTTGACATTCTTACACAAATCAACCTCTAACTTCAAGTGTTGAGGTTTTACAGTTAAAGGCAATGGTGTATACAAAAATGCTCAAAAATATGTCCCAGTGCACTTTAATTCTGTGTACTAAGAACGTCCTCCCGAACAAGCTGGATTCCGAAAAGGCTATAGATCACATACATATACGCCGCGGGAAATTATACAGAAGACCGAGGAGTATAACTTGTCATTATGCTTAGCGTTTGTGAACTATGAGAAAGCCTTCGATTCGGTAGAAATATGGGAAGTGCTTAGGTCTCACATTGACTATCGGTACATCGAAGTGTTGAAGTATTTGTATAGCAACGCCACAAATGTCGGTCCGAGTACAGGAGCAGAATACGAAGGCAATTCGTTGCGAAGAGGCGTAAGGCAGGGAGATGTTATATCTCCGAAACTGTTTACTGCCGCTATGGAAGAAGCCTTTAAGCTCCTGGAATGGCAAGGACTTGGCATCAATGTGAACGGCGAAAACATCACTCACCTTCGGTTTGCCGACGATATCGTAGTCATGGCAGAGGCGATGGAGGAACTCAGCAAAATGCTCGATGACCTTAACCGAGTTTCTCAACTGGTGGGCTTGAAAATGAACATGGACAAGACGAAAGTTATGTCAAACGCCAATGTTGTGCCCACCCCGGTTTCTGTTGAAAACTCGGTACTCGAAGTTGTTGACTCGTATATCTACCTAGGACAAGTAGTCCAATTAGGTAAGTTCAACTTCGAGAAGGAGGTCAACCGCCGAATCCAGCTCGGTTGGGCAGCGTTCGGGAATCCGTAGGCGAACTAAAGTTACTGACATAGCCCTCCGGATTAGCAAGCTGTAGTGGCAGTTGGAAGGCCACATTGCACGCAGAGCAGATGGTCGATGGGGTCAAAAAGTGCTCGAGTGGAGATCACGGCTAGGCAAACGCAGCGTAGGACGTTCACCCACAAGATGGACAGACGACCTTATGAAGGTCGCCGGGACACGCTGGATGCAGGTTGCATCTAAGCGGTACACGTGGAGGTCTAGAGGGGAGGCCTATGTTCAGCAGCGGACTTCTTATGGCTGAGATGATGATGATGATTATGAATAAGAACGTCGTAACATAATTTATGAGCGGATTATCTAGATACTTATTTTTGCACTTGACTGAATATATTTTTTATTCAATTTATTTATACTTTTTTTATTGTCTTTAGTTTCCTTCTTATTTTTTGTTTAAAAAATGTTTCAAATTACCAAAATGTAACTAGTTTTGTGTCAGTCGTAAAAGGGTAATTCTATGCGATTATTCAGTCGCAACAATCAAGTCATTACCATTCCCAAATTATTGACGAGCTGCGTATAAATAGTGGAGTCATTTTCGCTTATCTTGTAGCAGACGCATGTTTATAGCATAATAGTCTCGTTTGCTTTTATAAAACGGTAAATAAAGTGGTGATGGTAATGAACGAAAAAAACGCGTAACAAAATCGCATAGAAACACCGAAAAATAAACTCTTCTTGCTGCTTTCTTAACTTTTCTCTGGTCTACTATCCTTGTTATCGATTGCTTCTTAATAGTCAAGCTCAATTTAGTCTTGTGTGGTGGGTACTAGACAAATTACAATACTTCTAATAAATAAATACAGATCAAGTGCAAAATTCTTTTCCTTCGGTTTTCACCGCGAAACACCCGAATTCATATTGCAGTCACAATAAACTTTAGTATCCATTGCACCAAAGAAAGGTAATTGAAAAATAAAAATTCGGCCGTTTCCGTGAAAATACAAAGGAAAATGATTTTGCACTACATCTGTACATATTATAAACTTGGGGCCTCGGGTTCCAATTTGTAGAGTATACCTTTTCTTCGAATTAACGAATTTGTAATTATTATTCCAAGATTATTCGAATCCTGTCCACTGCCAATACCGCTGTCTGGCATAATCCCCCTGTAATGGAGGGGGCAATTAGGCCAGAATTAATCGCCGCCATTTTTCTCGGCCCTTTAAAGCTAAAAGGGTTGCCCCTGCCCGGTAGCGTATTCTAATTTTAACAATACTATATTGATTCGTGTGTATGTAGAAGCTTTATTGTACATTAGACAAGAAATACAATAAACACAGACAAAACAATTTGATACATCAAAGTCGATCTTATCCCTTTCAGGGATCTCTTCCAATTAACCTTTGATTTAATTCACAATGAATTATTCTAGAACAGTCACCCATTCCATTCGAAAAAAACAACAACCCATCGTCATAAAAACGTGACGTTCTAATTGACTAATCTAGACCTAGATAAAATATTAGGTAAATTATGTTGTCCTAAATATAGAACATTGGGTCTCACGAAGTTATAGCGAGAATGCATAGAGATTTCACAACCAATTATGATATGTTGAAGTAATACTTGTTTTCTAGCCTTTTAAGCAACATTAATTCAATTTAAATGGCAGATTGATTTACGTCACTTTATTAAAAATTGTTAAAAATACTGTGTTATTATAGCACTATGTGAAAATCTGTAAGAACACCGCATACCTACTACTGATGTTGTTATGGAATAGTTATGATAGATACCCTGCTAAAAATTATACTTTTTTTAATCACTCTATTATATTGGACGAACTGGAGTTATTAGTCAGTGATAACCAAGCAACGGAGCATAACCAATGCAGACAACTGGTTGACGGAATCAGGAATCACGATCCTCAGCTGTGAGGAAACGATTGAAGAGAGAGAGAGAAAAAACGAAACCGAGGAACAACTGCCTCATACAACGTATCAGCATTACGATATTCTAAGGAAACTGTGCCAGCATCCTCGGCACAAAGGCGCAAGGGCTTATTTTAGTGCTTAGATAGGTTAGTTAGTTAAATTTAGTTTTATTAAAGCTACCTACTTCTCCTGTACATATGTATACCTTCTTCGTAAATAAACAAAACCTGAAATACATTTTAAGCCGTGCCCTAACATTAAATCAATATGTTGTTTTCCAAATAGTAATCCGCCTGCGGCCGCTGACCGTGATGCTAATGTGTTTTACACGTTTTTATCGAACTTTTCTCAAATTAACCTGGTCCAAGCGAGGGTCGGACAAGTCCCATTCATCAAAAAGATACTTAATGCTAGTAGAAAATACAGTGTAATAATTATAAAACACTGAAATTTTAATTTTAATTTCGTTGTAGACTAAGGGGGCCTTTCCTCCGGACCAGTAATATGATGGGTGCGTTTTTACAATTTAATCGTGTTGCATCATTTTCACTCTTTGATATATAAGATGGTGAGTTTGTCTATTTTTTTGCACTACATAGTATCAAAGTCGCTTTCTCTGTCCCCTTATCCTTATATTATGCTTCAATCCTTAAAACTACGCAACGAATTTTGACGGTTTTTAGGGTTCCGTAGCCAAAATGGCAAAAACGGAAGCCTTATAGATTCGTCATAATATTCGTCTGCCCGTCTGTCACAGCCAATTTACTCGGAAACTATAAATGCTAGAGTAATGAAATATGGCGAGGATATGTGTTGTATAAACCGCTACAGGATTATGATACTAAGTATATTGTAAAAAAAAAATTGGGGTGGGGGCCCTCCATACATGTAACTAAGTGATTTTATTTTATTTATGTAAGAGTGTGGGGTATCAATTGAAAGGTCTTTGAAAATGATGTAAATCATATTTTTATTTAAGCGAACCGTTTTCGAGACATCAGCTCTCAGTCTGAAAAATGTCCCCCCCCCCCCATCTATTTTTTAAACTACGCACATTACTACTCCACATTAATAAACTCTACTTGACTTTGACTATTAACTACGCGTATGGATGCATTAGGAGTTAAATGCCCATAATCGCCACGCAGGGCAAGCGGATTGGCGATCGTTGTACGTCCACTATGATGCCGCTGCTGCCTATCATCAATCTTGTACTAAACTACTGATCAGTGGCACTTATATCCCTTAGTCAACTCTTACGACACCCACCGGAACAGTTGGGGTGGTGACAAATGTATTCTAATGGTGATACCACATTGGATGTTATATATTTCTGTTATATAACTTTATAAAATACAGTGTGACAAAGATAATGTTATAGAGTTATAGAATACTAAAATGTCAAAGAGAGAGAGTAATCATTATAACATTTTGTAACACCATGCGACCGACATTACTACTGCGGTCACCACGCGGCGGAAAGAAAAACTATAATTGAATGAAAACGATTTTCTCAAGTATTCCAAAATCACGGCAATCTGTAACAGTGTAACACCACATTAATGGCTGCAGCATTATGCATAAACTACACACCAGAGAAATATGACCACAAACCGCAAACTTCCAAAACGTCTTAACCGTCATCAGTTTCCCAACAACATAAGTCTTTTGTGTAATTCATTCGATTGTAATCTAAAGTACTAAAAGTGTTCAATAAAAGGAACCTTATATCTTTAAGCTTTAGGTTTATTTTTAGTGGAAAGTCTTAAACGTGGAGCTATTAAGAAATTGTAGTTCTTAGGTTATCTCAGTGCATTTAGTTAACTTATGATGCACTTAATGAGATTCCTTAAGGAAATATAGCTTCCAGTGGAGATATTTAAATACTGCTGGAGGACAATAAGTTTCTTTTAAATATATTTTATCCGTGTGTATTATTTTACTGTGCTTAGTTATTAAGAAATGGTTTAGCAAAGGCACAAAATCATATTTTTTGACACTTCGGTAGTTTCGAGACATGATCACATTACGAGTATCTGAGCCAAAAATCCTCGGCAAATACTATAAAATTAAATTCACGATTAAATTTACAAATTAGCGCGATGTAAATTGACACGTTCGGTTCAGTGACATCTACCGACTGTTTAAATTGAATTTTACTATGAAAGCATCAGATTAATCACTTTTTCTTATTACTTAAAATCGCAGTTTTAGCATCAAAATTTACGAAACATTGCCTTAATACTTTTTGATGCTATTCCATATGGTAGTCTTAGTCACCGTAGCGCTAATTTAATATCAAATCATCTATAAACTCTCCGTTCTCACTTCAAAACATCAATAAACCGTAACGACAGAAGAGGACAACAGCCCCATTTGCTCCCTCATTAAAAATGAACACCCATTACTGTTTTCCGGCTGAATTTAAAGAATTTAAAAGCGCCCGTGTCGACTGCCACTTACGTAAAGAGTTCATTTCGTTCGAGTTGCTTGACCTGTCTCGTTTTGAGTATAGCGTTCTAGCTCGCTCATTAGGTACTAGGGATCGGAGTTATGGGTGCACAACTTTAACAGAACTTCAAAACTGATATAATTATAGGAACACATTATCAGGCGCGGATTCAGGGGGAGGGGGGGGGGGGGGTCAATGGGGGCACTTGTCTAGTACTAACGGCCACTGAGCTATGCAACGGATAGACGCACAAACGGACATGGCGAAACTGTATGGGTTCCTTATTTATATTTGGTATGGAGCTCAAAAAATGTAGGCGCGAAGAACTGGCTGCCCATAGAATATTTAAATCTGCCGCCTTTTTCTACTGGTTGACCAGAGATTTGAGATTATGAGACTATCCAGTCAAAATTAAACATTATTTTTTGTTGTGTCGGTAAAAACCTACATTAATGTTTTTTTATTTGTATTTTTCTTATTTGTATCATATTTTTTTCAAGTGTGTAATTTTAGTTTCATGTCGCAATTGGTGTTCTGCTGTAATGTCATGTAAACTTTTGTTTTAATAAAATAAATTATAATAATTTAATACTCTGGTAGTTCTATTTCAATAGATCTTCAAAAAATATACTTTTTTACATTGTCTGTGGTATTTCATATCTTTTTAGCTCTTGGAATATTGTAGCATTGTTGTTTGTTTTTTATTTCTAAATTAAACCAACAACTACCTCATGCTACCAATACCTACTGAAACAATACAATTATTAATTATATTTAATTATTTTGCTGCCGTAGAAAAGTATTGTTTGGAACAGTTTATAATTAGTTCCTAAGTAAAGTACCCTTATTATATTACTGTTGAATTATTAACCATATTTATGCAAACTTATAGCCATAAATATTCTAAATATTAATATCCAAGTTGTACTTTTCGAATTAATTGACTCTATTTTCTATTTGATTATTAATAATATTCATTAATGAAATTAAAATTATTATAATGCAAAATGGAACAATACATATATCCTGCTTATAAGAAAGCTGGGTTATTATTTAACTTCACTTAGAAATAGAATAAAGAAATAAGTAAAGGTACTAGGTATTCATAAATTATCATGTTTTCAGCAAGTAATTGAACTGAAATCATCTGAAGGATAAAAAATATAAATAGAAAGTAAATAAGTTGCTCGTTAAGTTATTATGTTATGTCTAGAGGACTGGAGGACGCAGTTCAGACGAGAGATCATTATTATATATTTACGTAATTTGTCGAGCATGGATACATTGACGTCTATATCAACTCGTCATAATATGAAGTTCAATATGACGTATATGTGAGTGCAATTTATTCATATTCAGAAATGTCATAAAAATAACAATACATTTAAAAAAAAAACCTTAACTAAAAATAAATGAAAACTTAAATGTCACAAAATAAAAATACATAATAGACAAATCCAAAAATAGGGGAAGGTAGCCCAAAGCGGGCATAGCGCCCAAAGAGGGCACTGGATTTTATGTTACCATTTCAAAATGGAGCGTGTTTGTGACACGTGACAGTACTCCCCGCCATACTCGCGCATCTCGTGTCATTCGTCCAGCTAATCTACGAGCACGCCGTTACGGTCTCTATCAAAAACATGTTTTTTGCGGTTTTTTGAAAAATATTTCACGGTGTGAGTCATGTGTTTTCTCATTTTCGATGCTTGCAAGGCTGTCATTAATGCCTGTTACTTAATAATTAGTTATCTGGCCGTAATACCCTTGCATTCAACTCCTCGTGTCTCAACATTTGGAGGGTAGATTTTGCTTTCATTTTGTAATTGTCGAAAAAGGCAAAGCGGGCAGGGTAATGTGGGCACTGTCCGCTTTGCCCGGTGTGTTTTTTTACAATGTAAATTTAGTTGAAAACTGGTATATTTATAAAACTAAGCCTCCCAGCAGCCCAACGTCCCAGCAGGAACGTTGTTTTGAATGCCACGAACTTTAGAGGACCCACCTGTCGAGGACTGAATTAAATAATGTAATGACTGCGACTCGTGGGCTCATGTATCTTGGACATGAGATCCAGAAATCAGGTCCGTTTATTGTAATATGTGTCAGGAAATTAAAATATATTTTAATATTAAAAAAGGTAACTAATAGATGGTTATGCATGAATAATATTCATCGTCATTATCATATCAGCCAAAAAACGTCCACTACTGTACATAGGTTTTCCTCAAATATTGCTACAATGACCGGTTCTGCGCGGCTCGCATCCAGCGGACTCCTGCGACGTCGACTAGGTCATTAGTCCACCTTGTGGAGGGGCCTACTCACGCGCCCCTTCCGGTACGTGGCCTCTACTAGAGATCCTGTTCATCCCAACAGCCATCGGTTCTACGTGCGATGTACTCTGCCCACTGTCACTTCAGTTTAGCGATTCGGAGAGCTATATTACTTTGGTTCTGCTGCAGATGGCCTCATTTCTAATACGATCACACAGTGAGACTCCTAGCATAGCCCTCTTCATTGCCCTTTGGGTAACTTCGCTTTACCCCAGCCCGTGCCCGTTTTGCCCTAAGCCGATGCCCACTTTAGGCCACCCCCTAGGGCAAAGCGGGCAATCGTAGAGGTTTTTAAAATTGCGTATATTTCTTTTGTTTGCCATTTTTAGATAAATTAAGCCATCCTCCATCGAAAACTATTAAATAATGTACCTTTTGGAAAAAAAAAGAATAAGCTAGCTAGGTTAAATACCACTTTTTTTTCAACTCTCCCTTAAGGTGCCCTCTTTGAGCCACCTTCCCCTAACTTAAAACAACACATGATCCACAAAAACCTAAAAATACAACTAAAACATAGTACAATAAAATAAAACTAAAAAGAAATCGAATCTAGGGATGTCAACTTATAAATCTAAATACAAAACCCTACCTAATCAAATAATCCACCCACCACACTCGCTGCGTTTCCGCGTTGAACTGCGATGGACAGCCTTTGCACAAGGAATGATCCGGAGCGGGGATCATGCCCTTTCTCCCGCAAACGACCTCCGAGCTCCTTAAAAAATATCCCTGCCTCCCTGCACCAGCACCCAGTCGTCTCCACCGCCAGAGGAACAAAAGTGTACCCCACCAAACACGCATATTTGTCGCGTTTCTTCAGAGCAGCCAACTCCGCCGCAGCCCCGGCCGATACTACGGTACGACTCAAGTGCGATGCAGCGAAAGTGCTGACGCATGTGGCGTCCCAGAGAAGGCACTTCCCTTTCTGCCAAGGCACGAGAGTCATGCCGTCCGGCCTCTTGCCATCCGACCGGCTTAGGCCTGGGGGCTCCAACAAACACGGCACATTCGCGGAGACAAGCGCTCTGCGAACGATATCGTTCAGTGCGTGATGGCGGGGGAATCTTCCCGCACTCCGGCAACAACTCAATGCATGGTGACCGTTGCTCTCCACCATTGTGCCGCAGATACATAAATGGGGTACACAAATATCGCAGCCCAGGCTAAGAGCAACCGCCACCCGCAAAGAATCATTGTCCAGGAGTGTGCCTAAATGAGGAGAGGGAAGCGCGTGGAGCCATGCGCCCGACTCGGATCTCAACCCTGCAAGAAGTCTAGCCTTGCTAACTCCCACCGCTCTCCCCAACATGCCTTCAAACACCCGCTTCACCCCGACGTCGTCCCACAACCGCTGAATGTCCCGCTTCTCAGGAACGGATTCACCCGGATTAAGAGTCATCCAGGCCTGCAAGGCATCGGCGGCAAAAGGTATAACAACCCTGTTACCATTAGACTTCAACGACGTATATTAGGTATACATGTTTATTTTCGTATTTAATTGTAATTTTTTAGGCTGGCAATAGAAAGTCCTTGAATAGAAAAATGCCACTTTGATCCCTCCTAGCAGGGAAGAAAAGACCCCTATTCGAATAGGTGGTGTGAAAATCTATTTTCACACCACCTATTCGAATACGGGTCTTTTCTTCTCTGCTAGGAGGGATCAAAATAGTAGGTTACATGCCAAGACCGTTTAAGTGGGAAATGTTTCGGATGACGTCTAATTGTAGGCCAAGGCGAAGCCGAGACCGACAAACATGTGATCCGAGGCTTTCCCATTTAACGGCCGAGATGTGTATATTATATTTCTGCTCAACGGAGCCGGCAGGCGGCAGGCGGCAACTTAGTTTAGCGCAGCGGCCGGCAAAGTGCTGTTTGCCGGCCAGAGGGCAGAGACAGGATGTAGGAGATACGTTTATGCTTACGATACTGGGTTACCATGATCTCTGAAATGCGATTAAGGTTCTATGCAACTGAGACATCGCAAATTGCTTAGATCCTCAACTGAATTGCATTAGTGGATCGTGGTAGCCCTCCAAGCTTGAATTTACAACGTCGTTATCTGTCACTATGTAATCATTTCAAAACATTGATTTTACAAAACACGCCGAATAAATGAAAAAAATATGATTGCGAGTAGATCATTTCTGAAACTATAGGTACTTCCGTGAGAGTTGTGTCCTTGTAAAATATCATTCAAGAAAGTCGACTCCATATCATAGGTACAAACGTCAGATAAGACTGAAACTAACTTTTTTTAGTACAGATGGTGCCTTTTTTAGGCTCTAGTGCGAGTAGTGGGTCATTTTACGTCAGGTCCAAAACTTCAGAGGGCCGTCTGTACTAAAAAACGTCGTACCACATACCTGCAAAAACGAAATTCGTAACTCCTGTCGATTTAAAACACTCCCTATCGATCGTGTTTGAAAACATCGCCACTCGTTTCGATTTCATGTTTTTCGCACTTGTGTCGTGATGTACTATTTCTCTATATTTGCTGCTGGATCATTTACTCTAAAGCTGGGTAATAAATGTGTAAAACCAATTTCCTTCAGAACATTCTGATTTGAACAAATTGCTCTTTAGTGCATAGTTCCAGTTAGTTTTAATTACAAACATACAAAATGTACGTGTAATCATTAAACATTATCAACTAACTACGAAAACGAAACTACGAACGTATTTTTCAACCTTTATTTGACTTTCATTAAGCCCGACTATGACTAGTAAACAACAAATATTTACTTTTTGTTACAACTGCCCAGCAATATAAAACTGAAAGCAAAAACTCGATTCTCCGACTTATGTAAAACGGAATATTTAAATTGCAATTTTTGAGCACCGGATATTTTGGTACTGTTGTAAAATGCCATACTATGTAATAATCTAAATGACCATGTTATCTTAAAAACGTAATACTCGATTCTAATTAGATATTGTTCTGCTTTTTGCAAAGGACTAGCATGGTACATTACGTCACAATTACGAACGAGATATTAACAAAATGAAACATCGACATTAACTGTTGTCGATGAATACGCCCTATTTAACCAAGAAATACAGGAAAATCGAATACTTCAGATTCATTATTGCCTATGGCGTTAGAGTATTTTTATTAGTCTTTGGTTCTTTTGATGGATACTAAAATTAGAAGTGATAAGAAATGAGTAGCGTTTTAAATATGATTTGCATTCTTTTTATTTATCTCCAAGTTACGGCGCATTATTTATTTATTAAATTAATTTATCGACTACTACAAAACTTATCGATAGCAATTATGTCGATTTTTAATTTTGTCAAGCTCTTGTTCCTGCTAAAAATAATATATGTGTTAGTTTTAAGTAAAACGTCCCACTTTGTCGCTTACCTTATTATCTTCATATGAATAAACTGACAAAGCGGCTTTATGGCAAACGATAAAGTGGGACGTTTCACTAAACTCACTCGCATATATCGGTGCAGTAATTAGGTTATCACTTCAATAGAATGCAATCCGGAACAATTGATACTTCTATCCCATTTTATCCTTGCTGTATTTTTTATCGCTCTCCGCTCATTAAGTAGCCGCGTGTGTTGCTGACATTTTCATTAGCCCGGTAGTGTGGAGGACCTATTACTGCGATACGCTCTTATTGAAAGTTTTTTAGTTCAGTAGCTGAACCAGCCCGGAGGATGCCCGTCAAACTTAAAGGTCTCGTGTACAAGAGCATTATACAGGATGTTTTTTTTTCGACTGTTCAAATTCTACGTAGTGAATGTGTAGGTCATACTGACCAACTTTTACTATGGGGACAAAGACGAAATCGCGAAAAAAAAATCAGCTGTTTCATACATTTCGGCCGGCGTAATGCCGCCAATTTGTATGAAACAGCTGATTTTTTTTTCGCGATTTAGACTTTGTCCCCATAGTAAAAGTTGGTGAGTATGGCCTACACAGTCACTACGTAGAATTTGAACGGTCGAAAAAAAAACACCCTGTATGAAATGAAATGAAATAAAATTTATTTACGACAAGCACAATGAACATATACACATCATACCTATTGATTGCCTAGAAAAGGTTGTAAACCTTTTGGAAAATTCAACAACAAGTACAAGATTGTTGAATCTATTTAAGTCTTCTGAACTCAACCACATTTTTATGGAGCCTACTCGTATCAGTGCAACTAGTGCGACTTGTATCGATAACATTTTCACTGATATTTTTCCTGTTAACAAAAAAGTAATCAGTAATTTAGAGTCAGATCATTTAGGTCAATTAATAACGTTTGAGACTATCAGGAAAAATAGCATTAGAAAACAAATTACTTTTGTGCCAGTAACCACAAGCCGTGTTGAACGAATGAAAGAAAGTTTAGTGCAGACGCTACCTATTCTGTCTTCCAACATTAACTCCAATGACATGTATAATTCATTCTTTCACATTTTTATGAAACATTACAACAAAATATTCACTTCCAAAAAGATTGTGGTTGGTGGTGCATCTGCTTTTAGTGAGTGGGCCACTGCGGACTTGTATGAACGTAGACGAGCACTGTATGCATTGTATGAGGAACGGCGGTTTAATACGAGTGATGAATTTAAAGAACACGTCAAACAATATTCTAAGAAATTTAAGATTGATTGTAATAAAGCTAAGCGCGATTATTTGTCCCAAAAAATTAAAAATAGTTCCGACATCATTAAATCAACCTGGAAAGTGATTAATGCGGAGACTGGTCGATCAAAGCATAGATTCCACGATCCTAAATTAAAAATTAATGGTAAAATTATAGAGTCAAGTTTAGAAGTAGCAACAGAATTTGAGCACTTTTTCACCGATATACCAGTCTCCATAACTAAGGATTTAAATTCATCACCTTCGTCTGCCACTATATTATTAAGAGATAACGTCCCTATGTGTAGTAACGACTTTAATTTTGAACATATTCAAATCTCAGATGTAATAAAGGCATTTAAATCCATCAATGTCAAGAAAACTTCTGACCTCTGGGGAGTCTCTGTTCATGTCGTCAAATCCCTTATTGAAATCGTAGCACCTGAATTGGTAGTAATATTTAATCATTGTGTTGATTGTGGTGAGTTTCCTGATCTTATGAAACATAGTAAAGTAACTCCTTTATTCAAATCCGGTAGCACTTCAGACCCCACTAATTTTAGACCTATATCTGTGCTACCAACGTTTAGCAAAATTTTTGAAAAAATAGTTTTATCGCAATTAATTAAGCACTTTAACGTAAACAATTTAATGCATAACAAGCAATTTGGTTTTACTCGGGGGCGCTCAACATCTGACGCTGGTGTCGAATTAATTAAACAAATATTTGATGCCTGGGAGGAATCACGAGATGCTTTAGGTATCTTCTGTGATTTGTCCAAGGCCTTCGACTGCGTTTGTCATGAAACATTGATCAGGAAGCTAGACCATTATGGAGTTAGAGGATCAGCATTAAATTTACTGGAATCTTATTTACGCGGTAGAATACAAAGGGTTGATGTGAATGGACAGCGATCGCCGGGGTCTTTGGTCTCCACGGGTGTACCACAGGGATCTATATTGGGGCCTTTCCTTTTCCTTATCTACATAAATGACTTGCCACATCTCATAGAGACCCACCATGATATAGTATTGTTTGCAGACGACACCTCACTTATTTTTAAAGTCAAACGACAGCAGCAAGCTTGGAATGATGTAAACAATGCTATTTCTAAAGTAGTAAACTGGTTTAATATGAATAACTTAATGTTGAATGAGAAAAAAACTAAATGTATTAAATTTGTTACAAGTAACGTAAAGCATCAACAGGCTAGTATATTTGTGAAAGGTGAGGAATTGGAAATAGTTGAAAGTACAGTCTTTCTTGGTATAACACTAGATTCTAAGCTTCAGTGGGGTCCTCACATATCTAATCTCTCGAATAAACTGAGTTCTGCAGCTTTTGCAGTGAGCAAGATCCGTCAATTAACTGACGTCGATACAGCTCGGTTAGTATATTTTAGTTATTTTCATAGCATTATGTCGTATGGCATTTTATTATGGGGCAGTGCTGCCAATTCCGAGACTAACACAATTTTTGTTCTGCAGAAGAGGGCTATTCGAGCGATATATAAAATGAGCCCTAGAGACTCACTTAGAGATAAGTTTAAGGTTATTAATATAATGACATTGTATTCTCAATACATCTATGAGAATATTATGTATGTACATAAAAATATTATTAATTTTAGGAAAAATAGTGACATACATAATAATATTAATACTAGAAACAAACATAAGCTCGCAGTACCCGCCACTCGGCTCCATAAAATTAGGAAATCATTCATGGGTAATTGTGTAAGATTTTATAATAAACTTCCAGTAAATGTTACTGAATTTTCAGTCAATAAATTTAAGAATTTTGTAAAGCGTAAACTTATATCTAAAGCTTATTATAGTACACAAGACTACATGAATGATAAAACACCGTGGGAGTAATTTAAGATTTAATTATTAGTTTGTTAAAGTCATGATTACGATAATTTACGCTTGGAGACCTTATACATCTCCAAACGTGCATTATATAATGTTATTATTATATACCTATTCGGAGAGAAACCTTTACTTCTCTATAAATTATTACTTATAAATGTTCTGACTTTTTAGAGACTTTACATCTCTTGTTATTATTATTCTATTTCAATTTATTTAAAATCAATTTTATGTTTGTTTTTTTAATGCATGTTAGTTGTAAGATGTACCATGATTGATTGAAAAAATGATTCCCGCCAAGTTTCTTACCGGTTCTTCTTGGGTCAGCGGTGTAGGGTTCGAACCGGAAGTAGTTTCAATACCTAGACTATTCAAAAGAGTTTGTTGCTATTCCAATTTGAATAAAGAATTATTTGACTTTGACTTTGACTTTGTATTTACTCACTGCTGTATTTAAATATCTGTCTAATTGTACGCGGAATTTAATTAATTGTAATTATTTAAAGCATGTGATGTTTACCTTTAAGTAATTGTTGCGCTTAGCCATAAAATAACTAATTGTTGTATACGTAGCAATACTTATGATAGTGTAACAGTTATTGGTGAACCAATAAATATAAATATACAAATAAGCACATAACGACAGCTTGCCATAAAAGGGTCACAACTCAGCATGTAGCTGGCTAAGCCAGCGCTGTTCTTCCGTTGTGTCCCACCAGGTATGTACACTGGCCGACGAGGCGACCACGCTGGCAAACAAGTAAACATAAATACAAAATGAGTTAAAACTAAAATACGCACAATGGCCTGGTATCACACTACAACGGACGCGAGGCGTTGCACACAGTGTAAGGCTCATGTATGGAAGCAAAACGTGGGCGATGATGCAGCGTCTTCTCCATACCATCCAAGCCGAGATGAAGATGCTTCGATGGATGTGCGGTGTGACGAGACACGACAACTTGGCTAAGCATCCAGATATGCTTACTAAGAAAATATCATCATCATCATCATCAGCCTATGATAGTCCACTACTGGACGTAGGCCTCTCCTATTAACTATGCGTATAGACGCATTAGGAGGTAAATGCCCATAATCGCCACGCTGGGCAAGCGGATTGGCGATCGCAGTAATGTGTCCACTATGATGACGCTGCTGCCCATCATCAATATTTAATCAAATATGGTCAGTGACACTTCAATCCCTTAGTCGACACTTACGACACCCGCAGGAGGAGTTGGGACTAAGAAAGTATAGGTACAGAATAATAATAGCAACACTGATACCTGTAGATACATCGGAAAACATTATTACAAATGCCATTATACCTAATTAACCAACTAATATCTCAGAGTTTGTATTGAAAATCAGATTTTTTTCTCGAATTGGATATCGGGTCCACAGTTAAAGTCCATCATTATGACCTCAGAATTAACCTCTTAATATTTGGCTGGTGAATGAAAATTCACCCTGTATTGCAGTGTGGGCGATGGGACCATTTCGTATTTTGTCACAGTCACGAGGATCATTTGTTTCCTAGAGAGTTTGATAATAAATAAATACGGTAAATTGATTGTCACTGTGACAAAGTCCGAAGTGGTTCGGGTAGATGAATAATTTTCCATTACTGCACATGCAGTTCTATATTCAACCGGTTGGACTTATTTATTCAAAGCAGGATAGATATTTATATCAATCTTATGAATATGTGTTTGCACTAGATTAAAATGAACGAGCACCATTACTCGAGGGAAGTAAACTCGTTTTGAGCGAAGTTAGTGCTACTTCGCAAGTTATACAAGCGCGCTCCTGAGGGACGGCAGTTCGCTTTTTCAAGGCAATTTACTGTGGAAATGGTTAGATTAGAATTGCATTGCGAGATGATGACATCTCGTTTTAATCTACATACACGGTGTTACGTCAGCATTCCAAAAGATTTTAATGCTGGATTCCTGACCATATTTAGAGTCTTTAATGTTATATAAAATTTCCTGGATTCGGCTTGGTTTCAGAGATAATCAACCTTTTTTCGAAATAAGTTTTTCGACGTAACTCGTCATTTAACTTCTTTTGGATTACAATGCTACCAGAATGTGTTCTAATATTATCACACCTTTTGCCTGACAATCAAAAAATACGAATAGGCTTGACGAAATAACCTCTACCTAAAAAAATAATTGAAATAAATAATTTAAACAAATTGTGGTTATGATAAAAAGTACTGGAAATAATAAAAAGTATTCAAATCGGCCCAAAAAAAAGAAAAAAAATTTTTTTTTGGTGGAATTGACATTAGGTCTCATAATATTTTTTGTTTAGTTTGATGTCTAGAATGCATAGTTAAAATCTTTCGCAATGCTCGCGTAACACCGTGTATAACTTAACAATGGACTCTTATGTTTCTAGAAAAGTTTAAAATTCCGTTACTCTTAAACTCCACGTGAAAACTTACCGTTACCATTACGATTATTTCACAAACACAAGAAAAAAGTATTAACACAATAAAAAAAAATACTTAAACAAAAATATTGCCCCAGGTCCTCCTGCTGGGGAGGTAGAGTGCTATTCTGGGCACCAGCTTACCTTCCAGCCTTCTGGCTGGCCGCATTGCCGCGCTGGTCAGCTATGCTGAGACTTTGCGCGAAACACTGGCCAGCCCTCTGGTCACCCGACGCCTCTATAAGGCGCTTGGAAATGTCCTTATAGAAGTGACGCGCACTTGGCCCCCACGGCCCCAGTGTTTCAAACCCAAACGCCGCAAATATGTAGCTGCTACCGAGGGCAGCATATTTGCGACGCTTGAGGTCTTCTGCTAAAAATACCGCCGCACCGGCACTAACTCTGATGGTTGGAATATGGGACGGCGCCAGGGTATCTATACACATGTAGCCGACCCATACTCCAAGGCAACAACGTCATCCTATCGGGCCTTTTGCCGTCGTCCCTAACCGGTCCGTTGGACTCAAGGACTGCTGGTACCTTGGCAGTGACAATACAATTCTCATACATTGATTATTTCCACTTATCGTATATGATTGCCGATATAAATAAATAAATAAATAAATAAATATCTTGGGACATCTTACACAAATCAACCTAGTCCCACGGTAAGCTCAATTAAGGCTTGTGATGTGGGTACCAGGCGACGATATATATAATAGATAGATACGTATAGATACTTAGATACATACACAGCCACGACCAAGGAACAAACATTTGTGATAAATAAATACACAAAGAATGCCCTTGCCGGGATTCGAACCCGGAACCTCCAGCTTCGTAGGCAGGGTCACTACCAACTAGGCTACAGAGGCTGACATGATAGCCGTACTCGCGTATTGATGCGGGCAAGCCGGATAGAAAGTGAAGTTCAAGTACGAGTACAACGGAGTCAGCTCATGGTAGTCACTCAGCCTGAAAGCCAGAATCAATAATATCTACCCATAAGAGTATGATGATATAAAAAAGTTTGTATTGCAAGAAAATAAGCGCTTTCGATCCCTCCATATATGGATCGACATGTATATGCGAATATTATATTGTGTCATATAATTAGGGTTAGGAGTTTTGGTGGCATTAGGTGGACAGAGAACAGTGGAGTCGTAGTTTATTTTTTTTATGATTGATTGAATAATTAATTAATCAGAAATAATAAATAAATATATTAATTTAAACAGGGTTTCGCCAATTTTAAGTATTAAATAATTTCATATTTAATATTTGACTACTTATGAATTAAAGTTCAATCATTCTTTGTGATATAGCTTATGATTACTATATAATATTTACGGTCTTCGAGAGAACTAGAACCTTAAAAATTGTATAAATATTTTTTCTCATATGCCAACATTTTTATTTGAAAATTAATATTTTTCTAGTATCTCAAAAATAAAATTCATGTTATTTATTTAAATTCCTTGATAAAACCAGCTTGAAATGAACACTATTTCGTTATTATTTTATAAGTTAATCATTTATTCAAGTTAAAAATGTTTGTAACATCGACTCCACTGTTCTATGTTCAATAAATGCCACCAAAATCCTAACCCTACATATAATATTGATTTAACTCGCATACATGAATGAATTGTTTAAACTATAGCCAGCAGCTGCGACCATATATAACATGGACGTCTAACGTTACCTCAAAAATGCCCCCAAAACCAATTGTTCAATTGTTCCAAGATGGGCAGAACATAGCGCTTTTCTTAACACCGTGCATATTTCGGCGCAACATCTTTGACAAATGTTTATAGAATAAAATCAAATCTTTGACGGACCAATCACAACTATTTTTACATGGTTGTTTAAGTTTTTATAGGTTGATATTGAAATTCATTACCGTGATGCATTAAAGCGGTGACACTTGTGAACTAAAATTCTGGACCGATTTTGAAAGGCAATTTAGTATGACGTGCGGCTTTCATGTTTTATTTGTTCGTAGATAGCAGCTAATTGATTAATGTCTTCAGACCGGAGTTCTTCATTTGTATTCCAATATCTCTGACATCAGCCAACTAAATGTAAACCACTTCAGTTCTAAAGTGAACACAAATGAGCCAAGTGTGTGCTGCCAGACGTGCATAAATACAAACTGCACGCTCGTAAAACGCAGCGACATGCACGGTACATGTGTCAGCGCGATCTGATAGCCACCACAGTAGAATATTCTTACAGTATACTTAAATGACCGGTCTTGCGCCATCGGCATCCAGCGGATTCCTGCGACCTTTACCAGGTTACCTTCCAGGACTCTTACAGACGCTGCGCCTTCCCGTACGCGGTCGCCACTCGAAAATTGATTGTATTTACGTCACAATTGCACTTGTACGGCATGATCTTACGTGAGTAAATATTTAATTATATTTGGGTATATTTTTTTGGAGCCGTGTGGTGACGGCAGTAAGAATACATTTGTCACCACCCCAACTCCTCCTGCGGGTGTCGTTATAGTCGATTGAAGTGTTACTGACCATTATTTGATAAAAGATTGATGATGGGCAGCAGCGTCATCATAGTGAACACATTACTGCACTCGCCAATCCGCTTGTCCAGCGTGGCGATTATGGGCATTTACCTCCTATTATTCCTCCTGCTGCGTTCTTACGTGTAGGTAATAGGAGAGGCCTTTGTCTCTTTTTCGGCCTTTACTCGCTGCGCTCGTGGTTCAAATTCTGGATTCTTTCGTATGCTCGGGTTACAATATTTGCACGAGAGTTAAACAATCACTTTGCTCCCTAGTAAAACAAATAACTATTACGTAACTGCCGTCACCACGCGGCGCAATGCATCATCTAAAATGCATTTTAAATATAAATTTGAGTACTACTGTTTAAAGAATGTGTGCTGTACCCTACTAGCGTTAGCTTTCTGCAGTATCCCGCCGGGGCGATGACCGCTTACAGAAACATACCCACTTAGCTCACTTCTAATACTCAAGTACGCTGCCGTCATAACAAAAAAGGGCACAACTAACATTTTTTGTGAAATTGAGTTACATACATATTCGGAATGAGAAAAAAAAGGCGCATGTATCTAATTTTTTTCAAAATTTTCCTGTGGGAAACTTGGGAGTTACCATAAGCAAATTGGGCACAACTACTCGAATTATTTTTATTTATCAAAAAAGAAAGGCATTTTGTTTTATGATTAAAATAAAAGGGCATATTTTTTCACTTATGGCTTGTGACTTAATTATTTTTTCAAGTAGCACTTAGTTAAGAAGGCACTTCTGAGTTATTTAAAAGAAAAAGGCACAAGCAGCGAAATGTGCCCTTTTAATTTCTTATCCAACGACATTGATCCACTTGTCGTCGTAGAAAAAAAGGCACAACAACCTAGATGTGCCTTTATTATTTAACACACTTAATGATAGTTAAGATGAGAAAATTATCGAAACCAACAAATCGCGTCAGTTGTGCCCTAGAAGTAAACATAAACCCACGCTTAGGGTTTGCAATATCCGCCTGGTTTTAATATCCGGATAATATAGATAGTAATAATTATATTATAATTTCGGATAGTGGTAAAATAATACTATATAATTCTTTTAATGGGTGTAATTCGCCAAAATAAGCGTTATAGTTAACTATATAACGATTCATCATCATCCACTTGTCTCAGTCCACTGCTGGACATAGGCCTTTGCCAATGTATGCCACAGAGCGTGGTCAGTTGATTTATGCATCCAATCGCTGCCGGCCCTCCTACCTACGCAAGACGGTGCCATCTGGCTAGAGGAGGAATTCAACGTTGCCTAACTCAACTGAATTCTCCCATTGGCTTCTTTTTCAAAGTTGTCTCTATCTAACTGCAATATTTTCCCGAGGTGGACATATTCCTTAACGACTTCAAGATACATGCCATCTGTAATTACTGGGCCCAGAATGACGAGGCCATTAAACATGACCTTCATCTTGTCCATGTTCATTCTGAGACCAATTCGTTGGGAGGCTGCATTCAGGCTGTGCAACATTTTCTGAACTTATTGCAGCGATTCTACTATGACTACGATATTAAATCATCGGCAAATCTTAAGTGTGATGTGAGAATAGTGAGATGTATTCGCCGTTTATATTTATGTCACGCCGTTCCAGTTTAGAGTCTTGAACAACATGTCTTCCAATGCATTTGTAAACAGTTTCGGGGATATAACATGCCCCCGTCTTACTCCTTGATGCAATGGAATCGGTCTTGTTTGACTGTTTCATGCTTGAACGAACATAGTTGGGGCGTCATACAGACTTCTAAGCACCCCGATGTATCGAAAATCCACTTGGCACCGCTGTAGGGAGTCCAGAACAGATCAGGTCTCGACGGAGTCAAACGTCTTCTCATAGTCCACGAAAGCGTGACACAGAGGCTGATTATATTCCTGAGGCTTCTGTACAATCTGCCTTACAGTGTGTATGTGGTCTATGGTGCCAAATCCTCCCCCAAACCCGGCTCGCTCCGGTGGTTGAAAGTCTTCCATCCGTCGCGCCAGCCTATTTGTGACGACTCTCGAAAACAACTTGTATACGTGGCGCAGAAGTGACATAGAGCGGTAGTTCTTAAGAAGGGTTTTATCATCCTTTTTCAAGAATGAAACTACCATACTCCTGCTTCACGCTATCCGGACGCTCGGAGCTCTCCCTTCGTGGGAAACGGAGTTAAACATGTACTGCAGCTGCCTGAGTACAGGAGTTCCCCCTGCCCTTAAGAGCTCAGTTGTAGCTCTGTCCTCACCTGGGGCTTTTACATATTTAAGTTATCAATTTATTTGCAAGTAGTATTTTATTACCTTATCCAACCAAACGAAATAAAATAGTATGTTTAAATTATGTCTATTAACAATCTATACTTTATTAAAATAAATTAATTTGTACAATAAAAAGGCACAAGTTACGGATTGTGCTCTTTTTTTCAAATTTTCGGTAAGACTGCTTGAATGTGTTAGAATAAAAAGGCTCATTTGGTTAGTTATGCCTTTTATATTTTGCAATAGTATTTTTGCACGATTTAATATACTAAGTAAAATAGATTTTTTTCATTTATCTCAAACAAATTAAATCAAAATAAAAAATATGTTTACAGAAGAACCAATTTATTGTTCACGAAATTTTCGTCATTCAAAATAATGTTACTACTGTGCGTTTATATACCTGTATTTGGCAAGAAACAGTAAAATATTCAAAGTCAATTTTTGCAATTTTATCCAAATGTCAAATGTGCCCTTTTACGTTATGACGGCAGAACGAGTAGTTCAAGTAGCGTTCAAGAAAAATCTAGAAAATCTACCCCATTCAACCGAATTCCTAAGATCAATTGTGCTCAACCACGTCTCATTATAAATATTTTAGTATTGCGTAAACACATATAATGTTTAAATGAGAAATTGGAAAACTATTTTAAGAAATAATTACTGTATCCTCGTAAGGCCCAACGTCCTACTTTTAGGACAACAAAATTTACTCATAACGGCCCATGACGTCATATTTTTCAAAGAAATATGAATTTTATTTTATAGGTACCAAAATTAAAACTAAAATGTCCTTTTTTTAGTACACTGGGTTATTATTTCACTTGTCCTAAAAATGGAATGAGCCTTACGAGGTTAAAGTGACTCTTAGAATAATATTCTTCTATGGGGGATAACAAAAATAATGAAAAATTTAGTCATTCTATAAATAAGTACGATTTTACAAGCATTTACTTAATAAATTTCAACATCCTCGCAACGGTTCATAAATGGTACAAAAATATAGCTTAGGTATAATATATAAGTTTATTTGTATAAAGTATTTGTGTAAGTTTATGTCTGTAGAAAGTACTTAAATAGTTACACTTAATTTAAAAGTTTATTTTCTTTTCTATTTAATAAGATCCTGCACCCACCGGAGCTTTCTAACCAGAAACTGGTTTGCCCATTGGTTGACTAGTAGAGAATACTTCAAGGCATTAAGTTTGTGCAATAAACCTATTTGTATCGCGCAATAAAATTAAAATAAATAAATATCTTGAGACATCTTACACAAATCGACCTAGTCCCGCGATAAACTTAATTAAGGCTTGTGATGTGGATATTATCAAACCGGAATCAGAAAGGTATTCAAATGTACTGTTGACACAACAAATGACACAACATTTACCAAAAAAAGAGTTCTCTAGAGATATAGTGAGTGATTAATTAAACTATTGTCTGTAAGTCTCTGCACTTAAACTATGAATATATTCTAGATTTACTAACTAATACCTGTTGTGTCAACAGCGCTTTCGAATCCCATTCTAATCGCGGTTTCATAATACCACGCGACGGTTCATCATCATCATCATCATCAGCCTATGATAGTCCACTGCAGGACATAGGCTTTTCGTATTAACTATGCGTAGAGACGCATTAGGAGGTCAATGCCTATAATCGCCACGCTGGCCAAGCGGATTGGCGATCACAGTAATGTGTCCACTATGATGACGCAGCTGCCCATCATCAATCTTTTATCAAATAATGGTCAGTGACACTTCAATCCCTTAATCGACTCTTACGACACCCGCAGGAGGAGTTGAGGTGGTGACAAATGTATTCTTACTGCCGTCACCACACGGCTACGGTTAACCAACGGTAATAACAACTGTGCCGTTTCATATTCTAGCTGGATTTTTATTATTATTTCAAAGAGAGGATTCATCTCACTGCCAAGCAATAAAATGAACTGTCACTTCAAAAGCTTGTTGTTTACCTCCTTTTTGAAGTCACCTCTTTTCTACAACGAGTGTATTTGATACGGGCGAATATTTTTGCGGAAATCACTATCGGACCCTGTTTACATAAATTTATTATGGAACTAAAGGTATTTTTTTCAAACAAAATAATTGAGCACGTAATGTATTGCATCCACTGGTAGCCATATTACTTAAAGTAGACAGAAGTATCGAAACTTCACGCGGGTGTCATGTCAGTTGGCCGGCATACACTGCTGCTGGGTTGCACTTCAGAAAAATCATTACACCTAATTAACAACAAAATTTAACGAAATTATTATCTTATACGAGTCATAGGATCATTATAGCTGGATTAATTATTCGCCCGTATCAGATACCCACGCTGTATAATCAATGTCAAAACGAACTATTCCAGTCTATTTAAGAATGTATTTTGATTCTTAGAAAAACAAACAGTGCGTGATAATCTGATAATTATCATTGCTATAATTAAAATGCCGCAATAATCTATAAATAGTAATCTTAAACAAAAACTGGATAATACTTCAAAATAATTATTTGACTTCAAGCTATGATGTCGTGAAGTGGAGATATTATTATCTCGATTTAGCAACAATTTTCACCTTACCAACAACGTTGGAGTTAAAATTTCTCTGAATTAAAGAAACATTTTTTTTTTATCTACTAGGTTTAACTCTGTACAAGATAGGACAAGTTAGATTTAATACAATTTATGTAGGCGATGATGATTTATGTAGATCAGGATGATTTTTTTAACCCAAGAGTTAATTCTGAGGTTATGTTATTGTACTTCTACTATGGGTCTATGGGACCGACATCCGATTAGAGAACAAAACTGATATATCATACAAACCCTAAGATATTAGGCGGAAATGAAGCGACAGGGGTAAAAGATCATCAATATGACCTCAATTTAATCAATTTAATCCCTATAAAATTTGAACGGTGTAAAACAAGCAATCTGTATAAATTGTACAATTTTGTAAACAAAATTTAATAAGTTATGATAAAAACTGTATAATGTTGATATAACGTAGTGAGTAGTGACATTTAATAACACTGAAACGCCAAAAAGCCAGTTCGGATTGTGACGTTACATAACATTTTCCAACTACGTGAAACCATTAAATGACTTTTTGTACCGTCAGTCTGCGGAAAGTGTCACCTTTGTCACAAAGGGTGCAGAACGGGATAATACTGCCTGCAGAGCTGCGGGTTAATTGCATGACTGAAAAGGTTCTTCACGAAAAGAGCACGTATCTAAAATGATTGTTTTCTGTATTTGGGGTAAAAATTGTTATCCAGCTCATATTCAATATGGGTAAACCACCTAACTATAGTTCAAATGCTTCCAACAATGATCCGAAACTTAATCGAATATCTTCCGCTAGGTGTAATTGTTATATTAATCGTGCTATTCATAGGCAAAATCTGCATGCATTTATAATAAAAAACCTGGAAAAAGCCAAAAACAAGATTGGGACTGACGTATGTTGGGAATTGAAATTATGGACCATAGTTCAAGTATTGGACTATTAATTTATAGTTGGGTATACGGTACATAGTTGAGTATTCAAAACAAAAATCACGCTCGCATTGTGTTACGAAAGTTAGTCATACAAACTATATCATATAGTATACATACTCTGCCCACCAACCTTTGACAGTAGAAAAAGACGGTAATAAAAAAACTGGTGCATATTGTTGATAGTGCGTATAATATTTGAATTATTTGCCTTTTCCACTGCCAAAAGATGATACACAACATTTAATTTCGGAACACTAAAATAATTATTAATTACGAAAAATGTTGTTTTCATTAAAAGCCTATCAAATATCATCAGCCTATGATAGTACTGCTGGACGTAGGCCTCTTCTATTAACCCATAATTTAAAGACAAACGGGTCTTAATCGCGTAAACTTACGTTGAATTATATCCTCTCCTATTAACTATGCGTAGGTATTTGCGTATAGACGCATTAGGAGGTATCCATAATCGCCACGATGGGCAAGCGGATTTGCGATCGCAGTAATGTGTCCACTATAATGACGCTGCTGCCCATCATCATTCTTTTATCAAATAATGATAAAGGCTTATCATTAATAGTTGGTCGCTGGCTGCGCCAGTAGTTAGGTACAGTCGACGTTAAGGATATCGTTACGGTTTAGGTGCCAAAAATATATTTACACGACTTTATTGCCTTGACATTAAGGTCGTGTAATTTTTGGCGCCTGAACTGTAATGATATCTTTGACGTGAACTGTACATTTTCTAAGAGAAATCACTCGCCCGCGAACAAAAATCTCGTCGATTGCTACTCGCTTCTCGTTCATCGCCGTTGGTGGGACAAGTGCTTAAGTTAATTTAACAAAGTGCCCGCTAAGTGTGACACACCAAAATTTTAACTTGCCTCCAAGCTTTTGAAAGTTAATGCTTTAGCCTTTTCAACAAAACCTAACTAGTAAATACACTCAAGAGCTAATAAAATAACTCTAGATTTGGAAACCACTCAACTCTTCTCAAACAATACTTATTCAAACTTTACCAATCCAAATCTAACCTACAAAAGCGAATAAAAGCTGTATAACTATTATAAGCTGCACTAGAGGCTGTAAAAGCATTATTAGGTCATTAATCCGCTAGTCACCTAGTGCTTGTGCAGGTCATTGCCCCCGTATCGACCAGTTTTCACCTCGCGATGAAACGACGTAAGTGACGTTACGTACTATAATATATACGCCCTTTTCATTTACGGTGTTGTGATTTCAGCTCGCGATAAAAGACCGTAAGAGACTAAAAGTATGGAAGTACATACGCTATTTTTGAAGTGTGGTGTGATTCGCGGCACAGGATGCCATAGAGGCTTTGTCCTATTTCGTTGTTATCTTTTGTGGGAAAAATATTATGTGGATACATAGACAGTTATTTTTCACAGGCATTTACAAAAGCCTAGGTTATTGGCACAGCTTTGTAAGAAAACAATTTACTGTGAGAAATATGAAAAAGGAGTACGTTTGAGAGCTCTTTTTATTATTCTATAGATAAACCGAAATAAATATCGTTATAAATATCATTTTAATAAGACAATGTTTGTGAGCCTTTTTAGTTAAACGTCCCACTTTGTTGCTTCCCATAAGGACGCTTAGATATACATACATCATCAGCCTAGCCAGTCCACTGCTGGACGTAGCCGGGTCAAAATTCTTTTCGTTGTTTTATTTTGTGTCCCTAAAAAACTTGACACAGTTGTGATTTTTGTATGAGATGATTTTTTGTTTCTAATTTTTGATGTATGGATTAAAATCTAGCGTGAAAAAGAAATACAAGTGCACCGGATTTTTTTAATATACTGAGTCGAAACAGCAAATAAAAGGGTGACAGAGTGGTATGAAACAAGACAACGAAAAGAATTTTAACCCATTTATGTGCAAATAGGTTTATATTAGTTCTATAGCACGAAAAGTGGTAAAAGTGGGACTATCATAAGCCCGTTTGACATTACAATGGACGTCCTCAATGTATTATAGGAGTGGAATCCGCCAGCATCCTCAAAAGAAGTATTTCCTCCACTTAACATTGTTTCCAATACAATATTTCTATACCCGTCTCCCCTACTGCAGTAACAAAGGACAAAAACTTCCCGTTTCTTAAGCTAACCAATACTTTGTATTGTTTGTATTCTTTCGTTTTTCTCAATGTAGGATGACAGCTTTTGTGACCGGGATCTGGGAAGCCCGATGGATTTGTTTTAGCGTTATGAACAATGAGAAAGTTAATGTATAGAGTATTTATTTATTTATTTATTTCACAAAGGAGATAATACAGAAACATACATAGGGGATAAATATTATAAAAAGTAGGTTACAGTAATGAATAGGTATAGATGTTTCCTAGAACTTATCTCACTAAGAACACAAAAAACCAAACTAAATTACAAATAATAACATTAATAACATAGTAACAAAGCAGCAGTGACTAGGAAAAACTAATTTGTGTGAAGCCGTACTTATGCATGGAATTAAATAAAAAGCTATATGTAATTTGGCTGTGGTAGTTTTAAGATAGTGGCTTTAAACTGGGCGCGAGATTTGGAGAATATGTCGATTTCACAAAAGGATTTATTGTAGCGATTGCAAAGTCTACACAACGGTGCACGCTTCCCAGCGTTGGTCCTTATTTTAGGTAAACTAAAGAGGTGGTTAGATCTCGTTGACTTCGAGGGAGCACGGAAGTGTAATGCGGACAGGAGTTGTGGGCAGTCAATGTCACCAACGCAGATGTCACGCAGCATTACAGCATCGGCTATCGACCGTCTATGCTGAAGAGATAATATATTATATTTGACTAGGAGCTGTTCATAAGTAGCCAGATAAATGACGGTTTTTGATACATTTTCCGCCACTGTAGCGGTGAGCAGCACTGTGGCGTAAGGTCTAACGAACGGTCAAAATAAATACGCCAATTTAATTTTACATAATACTTGTTAATTAATTGTACATAAAAAGCGGTGGTGGCTCAGTGGTTTAGACGTTTGACTTTCAATCCGGAGGTCGTGGGTTCAAATCCTGGCTCGTACCAATGAGTTTTTCAAAAACATATGTACGGAATATCGGATGATATTTACCATTCGCTTTCGGTGAAGGAAAACATCGTGAGGAAACCTGCATACATCCGCGAAGAAATTCAAAGGTGTATGTGAAGTTCCCAACCCGCTTAGGGCCAGCGTGGGGACTATAGCCCAATCCCTCTCATATATGAGAGGAGGCCTGTGCCCAGCAGTGGGACATTATATAGGCTAAAATATTATTATTATATTATTAATACTTGTTTGTTTATCTCTTCTTAAAACCATTACTTAGGATAAGAAAATCAGTTCCAAGTGAATTCCCATGAAATAAACAAAGTAAGCTTTGTGATTTTGATACATAATTTGCTTGGTAGTCAATCGGCCTATTTCGAAATTTTTGGGTATTCTCGAACGGGTGGTATTCGGTGGTTTAGGCATATTGAAAGGATGGATGAAAGCAGATTGACATAGAGAATATATGCTGAGGAGATGGATGATAGGGTCGGAAGGGGGTGGCCAAGGCGAGGATATTTAGATCAAATCGCTCAAATCTTAAATAAAGACCAGATCCGCAGTACCCGTAACCAACGAGAAATACGAGCATGTATGAGAAGATGTATGGATTTTAGCGAAGCGAAGGTAGTTTGCAAGGATCGTAGTATCGTAAGATCGTTCAGTGGTGTCTGCCTACCCCAATGGGATACAGGCGTGAGTGTATGTATGTATGTATGATATTTAGAGTGACATGATACTCGTATTTTTATGGATAGTACGTCTTCAAAGGCGTCATACGATGTTATATTACTTTTCAAAACACTGTTTCGTGCACGTCTACAGTTAACTGTCGGCGTTGTACAGAAACTGGGTTAGAGAAAAACATTACAAGCGCTGCATAAAAGCCAAATAGTTGTCACCGGGGACAAAAGAGTTGGCAGCTTCCTTGCTAAGCATTGCGATTAAGCGAGGAAATGCTGCCAGAAACCTCCGTGCCGTGGGGACTCATTTTAGAATTACGTACTTTTTAATCAGATAATTAGAGAGAGTTTGCAAATGAATTATGAATCATGGCTAGTGGTTTTCAACGCCACCGGAACCGTTGCCAACGATATGAAGACGTTGGGATTAAACCCAGAAACGACCAAAAACCGCCTACTATGGCGAGAATGTATTAGGGGGGCCGACCCCAAATAGGGATAAAGGCAAGGATAGAAGAACAAGAAGAAGAAGGAGACAAGCGAGCCAACGTATCGCCTGGTGGTAAGCGATCACCGTCGCCTGTGGACAGACGGACACCCGCAACATCCGTGCCGAATTTGAGATGGGAATACGCTCATTTCTTGAATATTTCAAAATCGTAACGGTCCAAAACTACTGCAGGCGACAAATCATTGCAAATAAACTTGGTACACTTTGTACACCGTTTCGTATATCATTCGTTATTGTAATAATAGTGATTCGCAAAAAAATATGCATTTTTCACGATATAAATCTTTATATAAAAGTATAAATCTTTACTAAAGACGACACATTTTTATCCGTTGGCCACGCTAAAGTTGCCAAGGAATCCAAGGATACAGCCAGACTACAAAATGCGGTTTCCTTGTGTCATATTTAATACGTAATTATTCTGAATTAATTGCATCCTTTTCCTGTGTACTCAAATGCCGCAGAAGCCAGAAGCCAAAAATATTCCTCCTTTGTTTTATGGTCAAAGGCGCCTAGCCTGAAAGACATTGCATATACCTAAGAAATTTGACTGAGTGGCCGAGTGGTTTGGGCACTAAGCCCCGAAAGCTGACAAATACGTGGGTTCGAATGATGTTGCTTGTTGTTGTAGTTGTATTCTGGGCATTTTTTTCCGCAACTCGACATCAAACGTGCCTATTTTGAGTGGTCCCAACGCTGGCCCAGTACTTGTTGGGGACTTCACATACACCCTTGAATTTCTTCACAGGTATATGCAGGTTTCCTCGCGATGTTTTCCTTTACCGTAAAGCACTTCTGAATATCAAATGATAGGTATTTATGATGTTGCTTATAACAACTGATAATGGCAGTCGATTGGCATGGCATACTAGTCAGCCCGCTGTACAATAAAAATATGTGAGAGTCCACAATGAATAAAAATCTATTAGGATCAATGTCCGATTTACATATGTTAATTGTCCTTTCGGTAGACATTCTTAAAGTTAAGGAATTCTCTACTTTTGAAATAAAAAATAACAGTTTAGCTCGGTTTCCCGGTCTAAAACCTACAACCCTATGTATTTATGAGTAAAAGGTGTCAACTATTGACCAACGTGTGGACAACCTTTTTCCGACATACAATAACCCATCATCACTATCTGACATGAGTCATATGATCAATCTGAGAGTAACTAAATATGCCTATAAATACTCATAAAAGAGTAGTACACCAATTTTCAGCTGAATTATTTTGAGTTTCAAAACTATTGAACAATTTTTTGCCTTCCTGTTCGTTACAGATACAGTTGTTTAAGACGCGATAGAAAAAGAGAAGTTGGCTGGTTATGTAACAGATCGATAGGGATTGGCCGTCTGCCAGTTTTTACGGAGGGCATATCATGCGAGCCTGTGTCTGTATGCCTTCGTGAAAAAACAACGGCTTTTAAAGGCACCTAAAATTATAGTGCACAAATACTCGGTAATTGTTTTTTTTTTTCTATTAAATATTCAAAAGAAAAAAAAACTTAGTTCTAAGGTAGCATTGTACCTACCTTGAGAAGTTTCACAAGTTGCGAAACTTGCATAGATAATGTTCTCGGCAATTTACAAAATCTGCAAATTACCTTACCTACAATTAAGTCGATTTGTTTAAGAATCTCTAAATTAACCATCTGAAGTCCTACAATAACTCGGTTTAAACCTTTTTTGCTGACCTGTTTAACAAGAAAGCGTGAATCCACGGTCCAATGAATGTCAAAACGGAGCTCCAATAAAAAGGCATTTTTAACGTCATTTTTTCGCCCAAAATTTATCACAAAACGCCGGCTTGATATCGCTAATTTATTATGAAAGGAACAGTCACAAGCTTTAGGAAAAACAAATATTATCGATTTCATGATTCTAAAGTCTGGGCTACACCAAATGGCATATTTCCTTATGGGCAATGTATAGTTAGACACAGAACTTTAATTGAATCACGAATTAACTAGATAATTAGCTTGGAAGAGAGAGAATTAACTAGATAATTGTAAAACAACAGACTGTAATTAGGCCAAGCGTTGATTGCTACAATACCTAGAATTTTGTATTAACACAGCATTAATGCACAGGATCCTACTAAATTTAAATTGTATTACTCTTCGTTTCAGTACAATCTGCTTAGCAGAAGGCGTAATATAAAACAGGCGAACTCGCATTTGTCATTTCGAGTAAGCTCTGTACACTCTGCGATAAATGGCTGCTATTTGTTAATCTTGTCTGACTGTATCTTTTTAATTAAAAGAGTATCCGCTTTAATATAGTTTCAGGGCGCTATTATGTGCAGTTTATCATGCATTTTTAATGGTTTAACGTTTTTGATATTAAATTTGAATTTACAATAAACTGGGATTAACAATAGCGAATAGGTACTACATATTATTATAAACAAATTGCCTCGTGGAGACGGTTCATCTAGTAAGTACATATTTTTAACCGACTTCAAAAAGGAGGAGGTTTACAATTCGTCGAAATCTTTTTTTTTTCTGTGTGTTCCCCGATTACTCGAAGACGCGTGGACCGATTTGAAATATTCTTTTTTTGTTTGAAAGGGTATACCTTCTAGTTGGTCCCATTGTCACCGAATCCAGGTCTGATGATGGGATCCTGGAAAAATCGAGGGAACTCTTCAAATGTTGTAGGCACACATGACATTTTTCATTTATTTTCGAAGACTAATCAAGTATTTGCATCTAGTCATGAACATCTTAAGTTGGTGATCTGATGATGGAAGGTACAACTCTTTAGTAATTAGGAGTTGGGGGATAATTCTTTAAGTATAACATATTTCGTGTATTTTGGAAGCTATTTGAGTATTTGCCTTTAGGTGGTCATCCTTTCATGTTGGTGAGCTGATGATGTAAGGTACAACCCCTTGAAGATTAGGAGTTGGGGGATAATTCTTTAAATATAACATATTTCATATATTTTGGAGGCTATTCGAGTATTTGCCTTTAGGTGGTGAGCTGATGATGAAAGGAATAACTCCTTAACGATTAGGGGTTGGAGGATCATTCTTTGTATATAACAAATGTCATACATTTTCGAGATCTATTCAAGTGTTTGCTTAGTAGTTATGACATTCGGTTAGCGGTTAGTGATTCTTTAAATAATATTGGCAAGGCTAAGTCTGTTACCTTTGAAATTGTTTTTGTATTCATATAAGTTCGCCAGTTAAGGTTTTATGGCCTACTACAGTGCAGTACATTCTAATTATAAGTATTTAGAGCATACTGAATAACGATTTAATATTTACACTACTAAAAAGCAAAAAATAAAATATTTTAAAAATAAAAATAAAACCGCCTTCAAAAATTCGCCCGAACTAAAAAGTTAAAAATAATTTTGGCTCCTACTTCTTAGGATTTCCTACCCAAACCTATAAACCTTTTACCCTATTCATTGAAATAAAACATTATGGCTAGGTACCTTACAGATTTCTTAGAAGTCGGTGCCAAGCCGAATATGTTCACTTCGCGAGTAAAAATTCGCCCGAACTTTTTAGTTCGGGCGAATTTTTGAAGGCGGTTTTATTTTTATCCAGCGTATTTGTATTTCTTTTTCACGCTATATTTTAATCCTTACAACATAAATCAAAATGCATAAGCATAAGCAAAATAGCACTCTTCAAATTCAATTCAATTAATGACCGTACCCGTTCCGTTATTTATAACCTTGGAACCAAATATTGGCCCAGCCCTAGTTGTGGCCCTAGCCGTAATTAAAAGTAAACACTGCCGCAGCACTTTAGAGCTTTGGATATACCCTTACCATTGGCTTATGATGGTCCTGTTTTATCCATTTATCGTGCTACGTCACATTCGCACTTGCATATCAAACCGCGATTAGAATGGGATTCGAAAGTACTGTTGACACAACAGTGTATAAGTCATCATACATCATCAGCCTATGATAGTCCACTGCAGGACGTAGGCCTCTCCTATTAACTATGCGTAGAGACGCATTAGGAGGTAAATGCCCATAATCTCTTATGATGATGGGCAGCAGCGTCATCATAGTGGACACATTACTGCGATCGCCAATCCGCTTGCCCAGCGTGGTGATTATGTTTATTTTTAGGGTTCCGTAGTCAAAATGGCAAAAACGGAACTCTTATAGTTTCGCCATGTCCGTCTATTCTTCTGTCCGCAGCATAGCTCAGTGGCCGTTAATGCTAGAAATCTGCAATTTGGTACAGGTACACATATTAATCATGCCAACAAAGTGGTACAATAAAAACTATAACAATTTTTTTTTTCGGGTACCTCCCCAATTGGTGAAGTGGGATTGATTTTTTTATTTGCTGCAATACTATAGTGTGGGGTATCATTGAATAGGTTTCTTAAAAAGAATAAGAGTCTTCAAAGAAAGTTTTTTCTGAAGTTAATATTTTCGGAGATAATCGCTCCAGAAAAAAAAAATTGTGTCCCTCCCCTTTAACTTTTGATCCGTAGGTCCAAAAATTATGTAAGAAATCATGAATAGTGGACTAATAACTAAATACCTTAAAATGAAACTATTTCGAATATGTATAATCGGGCCAGCCGTTTTTGAATAAATACGGAACCCTACACTGAGCATGGCCCGACATGCTCTTGGCCGGTTTATTTTTGTAAACTTGTATTTGTGCAATAAAGTTATACCTACCTATACAGGGTTGGGCGGATTAAGTGTCCTATTGAAAAACATTCGTTTATCTATTGAAATATAACTGTTTTTCATACCCTGTATATAATTTTAAATCGTCGATTTAATCAGCTTCATGGCTTCTGAAACTCATTTTCATAACATTTAGTTGTATATATTTTTAAGAGCAAATGTAAAAACAGGTGTTGTTGGATAATGGTGCAGCGAGCATTAAAAATCGGGCGAGATTATCAACTGACCATAAAAGTAAATATCAACGTATGTTTTAATACTGCACACCATCAATTGTTTCAAGGAATCCTCTGCTTCCAAATTCAAGCCGAAATTGGGTAAGCTTTAAATGATTTGAGTCGGCAAAGTACCAATAAGCACCCATGGGCATTTTTTACGAAACTGTGCCTCTTATTATATAATCTTCGATAAAATTATTAAATTGAAGAGGGGTTAATATTTTGCGCACTGCAAAATAATCACAAAATGTGAGGCCTTTATAAAACAGATAATTTATATATGTGCCCTCTCTCTTTAAAAAATATAAGAGTTAAATACAAAAAGTCGAATAGGCAGCACGAAGGTCATTTTTCAAACAAAATGCATTTTCATTGCAAGAGTTTGGTAAATGCCAGGTTGATTATGGGTATACTGTTTTATTAAGAACTAGAAAGGAAGGTATTTTAGTTACAAATTTATTCCAAAAAGTTAATCAATCAGAGTACAATATGATAAGAAGAAATACCAAGTTATAGCCAAAATTATGAGGCTAATATTTACCTAGTAAAGTACGCTAAATCTTTAGATAACTGAAATGCTATAAATATTTCCATATACAAATCAATGCAGAGTTTTATTGAGACGGGTTAAGGCTAAGATTCAAGTTTATACTAGGGTTAGATAACCTAATATGACATCACATGGCAGATAAGGTAGTGCGTGCCGGATGAAATTCCTTATATTACATAATACTTAAAATAATACATGTTAAAGGGGAGTTTATCAAATTTATCAATTGCTGCGGTAAAATATAGAATGTTACTGATATAAATAACACCAAGATTTGTAAAATTGATTTGTTTTTAAACTTTTATACCACTTTTTAACTAGGACACTTAATCCGCCCAACCCTGTACATACATAGCATATTATAGGCATAGTTTTTTATGTAATATTTCTAATCAAATTAAAAATGCTGCTCTCAACTTACTACTCTACTATTAGCGCAACATTCCGTGTCCAGTTTCCCATTTTAAAAAGTTTGTTTTTTTTCATCTGAATTAACAATACATGCATCCCAGCTGTTCTCACATGCAAATGTGTTTTCATAACGTGCTTACAGCCACATTCTAACTAGAAAAATATACATTCACCTTATTATACATATGATAAGAGGGGTACAATGTTTCTAATTTCTTAATGTGGCACGGCTATAAGTACTCGTGTTGTGCGATGTAAACGAATTATAACTTGATTATTAGATCAATACCTACTATGGTTTAAGCTATTGTGGGAAATCTATTTCAGTATTTGTTTGGTAAGATATTAATAATACTGAACGTGAACTCGCATCATAATCGTAGTATCTAATGCATTTGTAGCCTGAGGATTAGGGAGTAAAGCATGGTAAAAACGCTGAATACTAGAGTGATAATACCGATAATGTTCTTGAACGCAGAAATTTGAAAGAGCGGCACATAATTGACAAAATTTCATTATAATATATTAAATTTATTGTGGGTTTAAAAATGCCTCGATCTAAAAGGAAATAAGTGAACTATGATACAGTACACAAAACGAGCAGTGGTACACTTTTCTTACTTAACTCACCTATTTAGCGTAGAATTGACGTAATAATTATCAAAAAATAAAAACCAATATTTTTCAATAATAAGCTCAAATTTAAAAATTGTTAAATCAGTTGCATCTGTATTTTTAATAGCTGATCGCATAAAAAAAGATTAGTAAAAATAAATGTTGTCAATTGTCATGACAAAAATTGTATCAAAAAAATACCAACTCAAAATAACATTTTAGAATTTCGAACAGACCTCTAGTTTAGCTTCAGTTAGCTTGCACGTTTGAAGAACTTTCGTTAAGTTTAGTTAAAACGAGTTGTTTTAAATTCAAACTCTCACGAGACCGCAGTTCTCTTAGAAAATATTTAAATTATACGATACTGTGTTGTTGACTCTGAAAACTTAGGTTGTTAACACCTTAATTTATATTAGATATCATGTAGTGCTGATTTCTGGCCGAAGGGCGTCGTGTTTCTGCAGTTCCGAGGCAATCTGCCGAATCCTACGCTAGATCAGACGACGCAACGGAGCCACGTCGTTACGTCGCCTAAATCAAGCTAGTTTTAAGTGGTTTTTATTTGATTTGTAAATTTTTAGTTCGCAGTGACTTGGTTTTTACTGTTATGCTGTGAAACTTATTCGAATAAAATAAATAAATAAATATACCAAAGAAAAAATACCTAGGTTTATCAACACCGGAAGTGCGATTTGAACCCACGCCCTCGGCTTTCATGATGCCTAAACCACTCGCCATAACCATATCTCGCACTACTATTACTACTACATCAGCCTATAATAGTCCTTTTCTGGACAACGGCCTCTCCATAGCCTATGCGCATGAACATTTCTCGCACGCTATACCAGAATGCTGAAAGAGATTCGGTTAGGAGGTGGCTAGCATGTATAGCTTGCCCCTTCGAGTATGGTCAAAGGCACCTAGCTATATATAAAAATATAACGGATTGAATTTGAATGTACCCACCCGAGAAATTCTGCCAGTCTTCGATTTTTGTTTTTATCGAGGCCTTAACTTAAATGTTTTTTTTTTTCCTATTGACTCTTACAATTAAATTAAAAAATAATGCAAAAAATGACATTTATAATGATATCACCATCATCAGCCTATGATAGTCCACTGTTGGATGTAGGCCTCTCCTATTAAGTATGTGTATAAACGCATTAAGAGGAAAATACCCATAATCGCCACGCTGGGCAAGCGGATTGGCGATCGCAGTAATGTGTCCACTTTGACGACGCTGCTGCCCATCATCAATCTTTTATCGAATAAGGGTCAGTGACACTTCAATCCCTTAGTCGACTGTTACGACATCCGCTGGAGGAGTTGGGGTGGCAACAAAGCATAATGATATATTATGATATTCGCAAAACAAGTAAAACCTGAACATAATAACCACAATACCAATAATGAACGTTATCAACTAAACGCAGTTTCAACGACCGATAGTTCCATCTGATCGACGTTGATAACATACGATTCGGTTTCATAAAACTATGAATCAATAGTTTATGCTAACAGTTAGATTCAATCTCAGCCATTCTCCACACTATGGTACTTATAATTGGACTTTAAATGGCATTATAAATGCAGTATGAATTGAGATTTAGAGGAAGAAACACGTCAAAGTACGGATAACGTCCAACACAAACATAAATAAAAATAATCGGCAAGAACAAAAGGATTTGATTACAATTTTACAAATAAAAATTACACATTTAAAACAAAGGATTAATATTACATTGAAAAAAGATTTTAAACATAATAAAATAGCAACATCGACCACATCAATAATAAATGAAACAGAGAAATACATTCGAAATGAAAAGACTGATAGCAATGCTACTTTTGATAAACCTTCAATGTAACGCGCAAGTCGTCAAAATTGATGGTTTGAAATTCATGATGAACGGGGTTCCAGTATTACTGCAATTTCCTGATAAAGGTCAAGAGAATGGAACTAAAGGCAACAATACTAATGAAATTGTAGCCACTGTTACTGTAGATGCTGTAGAATCTAATGGAACTAAACTGAATGTGTCTACCACAAGAAGTGACTCAAAAATCAACATTAATGATAATGCTACTGATCAGATCTCAAGAGACGGTACAGATAAATTGAATAAGACCTTAGATGAAGATGAAAGTGCCAGTGAAAAATATTTTAGAAGAAACGATTCTCCTTCTGTGTATGTCCCTATTAGTGAAGATCTTTCAAATGTTGACTTTATTACTTACGATGGAGTTAGGAGGAAGCATTTCAAAGATGGTCTTTCCCTTATGAACCACAGAGCTAATGATTTAAATAATGGATTTGCGCCATAATCCAGGAAGTTTATTGTAAAATATAATGTTTCTATAAAGCAGTGGGTGATTTGTATTATTTGTGGTGGTGATTTGTCACATAAATTAAACGTAAAAGCAGTGATTTTTTATGTATATTGCATAAGAAAAATATTTTATGCCAATTCATTTGAAGGGAACATAGGTAATTATTAATTATGTACAAACAAAATGCTGAGATTTTAAGTCAAGCATATTATCTAAATTCGAGTCGTAAGAATTCAATTTCGTTTATTACACAGTTATAGTTGAAATGAATGACATTCACTTTCATTTACCTATAAATAAAATTGCAAGCTTATCAACCAGCTTCTCAGTAGAAAAAGGCGCCAAATTCACTTTTTATGCCATATATAATACAACTAAATCTTCGGCCTACTTTTTTTTTTAATTCCCGCATTTATCTACTGACTAACTGCGACGTTTTTCATGAACAACGCTGCATCTCAAGACACTACCTTGTCGTAATTTGAATTCTAACAATGAAGCATTGGAATTCCAATTGCAGGCACGTACTATTTTGGATTACAGCGTTGTTCATGATAAGCAGCGACTGGTTGGCGAGACGAGACTATATTATATTGTTATTGTAATATAACCTCCGATTAACAAAAGTAGGTTAACCGCAAAAACTCGTATCACATTGTTTCCTCGTAAGTAAATACACAAAGAACCCAATTAATCAGCAACCTACAATCATTGTTCAACACAAAGCTCATATCTTTTATATGAAAAGACATTATTCATCGTCTTCGGAGATATACGATATCCATTTGGACATTGAAGTTACACACGAAACGTTGGCCAATTCTGTGCCTGGACCCCGTCCAACATAAACCAGTACACTTGCAGAAACAGTACGTAAATAAAATATATGAATAATCACTCGTATTTTAACGGCAAACGGGACTTTTTAATATTTATTTATATTTCAATCTAGTCCTTACGTTACAAATTATCCTGACTGTCAGGACGAATAATTGTTTGAATTAACAACCAAATAAATCTCTAAACGCATGAGGTTACAACATTTAGAATGTATTCTGAGATGTTAGTTCATTTATTTGCTTCGATTTATCTTAAAAATGTTTGATTTTGAATTGAATATTATGATAAAATAATATTTATTTTTAAGTCCTGGGGTAAGCATATATTAGGGACTCGGGGATAAATATTTTTGTGATAAATAAACAGGATCCCTCAATTCCCTCACCAGGATTCAAACCCACAACCAGCAAGGACACTACCGACTGAGTTACGATGCCGTCAAACAACAAGATAACTTCATAATAGAATGTCGCGATTGCATAAGCGTATTGGATAATGCGGGTTTTGTCTTTTTAAAATTTTTAATCTTTAAATAAGTAATAAAGCAATCTATGCTTTACTGTTTTCATGTTATCTTCTGTGCCTCTTTGTTTTGTCGGGCCAATTCCTGCAAAGCCCGAATTTTACGTAACAATTACGTTTTAGTACGCATTTAGGATGTGCTTTATGCAGCGGCCGACTTAATGTCTTGCGGTTTATTGACAATAAAAATGTTATTTTAAGTGCCCTTGTTTGGCTTTGCAAGGCATTTCGAGATAGTACATACAATAATATACAAAAATAATGGAACAATATCCCAGTTAGCTAGGGGCTTGTGGTTTAGAAACGGAACGGTAACAATAGAAGATCGATATTACGACGAGGATAAAACTTTCTGGGCAGGCTTAATGTCAGCGACGTGGCGGCAGTAAAGGTAGATTTAGACCAAACGAGCAAATGCTCATTCTATCCCCCACTCGTTCGTTCAAACATAATTCGTCGAAATTCGTTGATTTCGTAGAGCTCTCAGCATTCGCTAGTTTGGTCTAAATACACCTTAACACTTTCAATGCGAACGAGTGCTACGCGCTACGCTCGTAGCTGATCCCATGATTTTTCTGCTTTGTAGCGAAAATGCGCCTCCCACAGAGAACTCCCCTTGGGAGTTACCCGCGCTCAAAGTGTCAAGAATACATTAGCCACCACCCCAAATCCTCCCGTGGGTGTCATAAGAGTTGAATAAAGGATTGCGGTTTAAATTAATATTCCTACCTAACTATATCGATCAGAATTTATTATTTGAAATTTACAGTTTTTTATCGGTACACCCCTTAGTGTTATGTAATTGTCGGGTAACCGATTTATTGTCATTGTAAACTAATTTAATTTAAATACTATCTCGATCTATCTATATCTTTTGAGCCGTGTGGTGACGGCAGTAAGAATACATTTGTCACCACCCCAACTCCTCCTGCGGGTGTCGTAAGAGTCGACTAAGGGATTTAAGTGTCATTTACCATTATTTAATAAAAGATTGATGATAGGATGCAGCATCGCAATAGCATGGAAATGCTATTGCGATCGCTCACTCGCTTGCCCAGGTGGCCAACGAGTACTACGCGCTGCGCTCGTAGCCGATCCCGTGATTTTTCCGCTTTGTAGCGAAAATGGACCTCCCACAGAGAACTCCCCTCGGGAGTTCCCGGCGCTCAATGTGTTATAGGAATTTACTACATAATGCGTCGATATGCATAGTTACTAGGAGACCTACGTCCAGGCACCAATTTCACCATATTGACAAGTCCTACAATTGTAAATTTACTGTTTCTCCAATCTGGGGCGTCTATAGGCTACAGTTATCGTTTACCATCGGAAGGGCCGTGCGCTTGTTTGCCACCAACATAAAATGTAGTGCAGGAACTTTAATAAATTAGCAGTAAATAAGCACTTTTTTGCGAAGCAAAATTACAATTGTCACAAAAAACATGACAATTGTAGCGAAATTCCGACATATGCCGAACCTTATGACAAGATTGAATGAGAATTGTACTAAACCTTGCGACAATGAGGGTTTTTGATACTTTTTCTGCCGCTATGGGGAGGTGAGATGGCAGCACTGAGCCGACCGTTTAACGAACTGTCAAAATAAATACGCGCATTTAATTTTCAACATATTTATTAGGTTTATTTATTCTGAAAACCATTACTTTAGGCATATTGTTACCTAAAATAAATAAATAAAATAGTGCCAAGTCAATTCTCATGAAACTAACAAAGTTATAGTAATTATTTTTAATACCAGTGACTTTGAGCGCCTGTTTTAGAGTTCAATCTTCAGTTCGACGACCATGTATTAGTCGTAATCCATTACAAAATCAATTCTCTTCCAAATAAAATAGAATTTCAATATTTTAGGCCCAGGTGCCTATGAATAGTATGAATCTGACAGCTGTCGAGACCAGGTGCGTACGAAGCGCCGCCTGGTGGTGGAAAAATTATCGAAAACCCTCATTGTCAAGGGTTTCGGAAAATAAAAAGTAGTTTATTAACGTTTTGATAACGTTATCAGTAATGATTTTATGTTGATGGCAAACAAGCACATGGACTGCCCGATAGTAAGCGGTAGCCATAGCCTACGGAGGCCTGTGACGTCAGTAACAGTGATATTTTACAATTGTCACACTTGTAATAATGGTGAATTTATAGGCCACAGCAGTGAACTAGCTGGCTGATTACGACTTATTTTTTCTTAAAAAAACTGCAAACATGCTGCTTTCAATCAGATTTTATTCAGAATAGTTTGAACATATCAGATTTTATTAATTTAAATTATTTCACCAACTAAATATATGGTTTTCAGTTCTTTTCTCTAAGTAGGAACTGGACGTGTCTCTCAAATGTCGGATTTTGCCTTAGTAATCTTAGTTTTCTTAGTAATTACCTTCTGCATCTCCTTTAGTAATTAGCTGCATACCCAATCGCTGCAACGAAACTTTACTAATGATTCTCGTGTCTCTGAAACCGCTACGAACATTATTTGCAAAAAGGCTCTATCTACACGAATCCCATTTTGACATAGAACCTTTTTCCTTCAGCGAGGTAAGACTTTGAGACAGCAAAGTCCTATCCTCTTTCGGTTTTCTATTTACTTACGACGTTTTACTTTTAGGCTAAGATAGACTCTGAATCTATAATGCCGTAAGACTACCCGAATCTCATCTTCTGTAAGATTTTCTTAGCTTAAGACAGGGGAAGTTTCGACGTCAAAAGGTCGTATCTCTATAGAAATAATTAGTGACTTACAACGTTTTGGGTTTGGAAGGTAAGTTGCAAAGTTTCGATACTAATATCTTTGGCAAGTGATCCCTTCTATGAGTATGCTACGGCAGTTTAAATGAGGTTTCTATATTGTGTTGTGACAGTCTTATAAGTAGCTTAGGTGTCTACACAATGATCTTACTATTTGCCGGCTCATAATTATAATAGAATAAGGAATGCACGGCCAGCCGAGTTCTTTCTTATTTGTTTGTTACCAGCGTAATTTATGTTATTAAGTTAAATAAGTTGTTAAAAATTCACTTTTACTGAGTACTTTCAGTGCTAACTTGCATGTTAAATTTTATTAATTCCACGAAACTGAACTCTGCGAATGAGGTGTCGGTACAAATCCGAGTTTAGGGTTTCTCGGCGCTTATTTTTAGTTAACTATATGTAACCTAAATGTGAAATAAAACTATGAAAAAGAAGAAAAAGAGTTGTCCCACTGAGTTTCTTGCCGGTCCCAATTTTGGGATACCTTCCTAACAATACAATCATACAAAGGAAGGAAATACTTCTCAGGCAGTGGCGTAGGGATAGAACCGGCGTAGATTATTTATTTTGTCTTGTCTTCATTCTGAAAATACTTGTAATGAATAACATAAGCTTCATTTCCAAATTTAGTATGTACAAGCCCCGATGCATATGTTCTCGTCCAGTTAGACAGTTTTTCGAGATTATCCCGTTCATCCGGGGGAAAAGGTTTAGAGTCAAAACCTTCACTATTCAATAGTAGTATTACTAAAATAGTTTCTTTGAGTATAAAATATTTGGACTTAACAAATCAGAATAAAAAAAAAAAAACTATTTTACGAGAGGTATTTTTTTTGATTTTTTCCACAATTTTTAATTTTGCAAATAATCAATGAATGTAAAGAACGCCATTAATATTAAAGACGACATGGTACACCTGATGCACTGCGAATTTTGCGTCAAGCTTATAAGCGCGGAATTACGGTGGTGAACGAAAATATAATTTAGACACTGGTTTGTTAAAATCGATTTATCTACAGGAATATCATAATTTCCCTGTTATGTATTCAGAAGCGGTAATGTAATGACCTATATTAAGAGACCGGTGTCTGTGGCTGTATCATAATGTTAACATTAAAGTACAGGCAGAGTACAGTGCATCATAATGTTGACATTAAAGTATCGTCGTCATGATATTAATTTTAACATTATGAAGTCAACTTCTTTTTGTTGTTTTTTTTTCAATAAATATTTATTGTAGGATATCCTTACTCAAATTGAGTGATTTCAACTGATTTGATTTTTTATATTTAGAGGTAATTACTTAGTGGATATCAATGAAAATAAAGGTAAATTGTCATTCTAAACTAATGATATGAATGTAGATAAAGTTATGTATGTGACTGTACATAATTAGGCATTAAACACTCGTGTGATCTTATTATGAAACTCGCCTACGGCTCGTTTCATAAAACCACACTCATGTTTAATGCCTCTTATTATGCGCCAGCCACATAAATAACTATTATTAAACAACAAAAGCGTACTTCAGATTGTTGTGTCTCTTGAAATGTAGTACATTAACCATGACTAACGTTCATACAATTTATCGTTAGCATAATGTGATCATTTTTAAAATATTCTTTTGAATATTTGTAAGAATTGTTTCGAACTAGACGAACTCCACTGCATCGGGGCTCGTACATCCACCCTTAAAATGTATTGTCTGTGGTTTAGTATATTTTTCTTTGGTGGGTAGTTTTGTACTTAATCTTAATTATTTTGGTGAAGGACCGGCAGGCAGACCACGAACCCTGTAAAGTGTTCGAAACGTCGGAATGAAGTTAAAATTAGTTAATATACGCGAGTTTATCCGTTTTCATAGTTTTATTTCATGTACAGTCGAGGAATTTAATTTCCTACCCATTTTGTACCTTGTCACAGTGACAATCAATATGAAAGCTGCTGGGACTGTCATATTATAGCTACTATGACAAGGTACGAAATGGGTAGGAAATTAAATTCTTCGACCGTACGTGTAATCCTCGCGGTAACCTAAGAAAATATAATAAACTAAATGTATTGATTACAAAAGTAATAAAATAAGACAACCGAATAGGATCAAAAATATTTCACACTTAACCGATTTTCATACAAATGTAATTGAGGATCATATTTTTTTTTTCATACTCTCAAGAAGCGATAATAACATAAAAGGATGATTCTTTGAGGATTTTAACCATTAGAATTCGTCTTTATCATCCGTCGTCCCGCGATTATTAACAAAACGGAACGTCGAGTAGCAACAATATTGACTACGCTAGAATAGGAATTGGTACTGAATTACGTTTACATTAAAATAACACTCTTAGAAACATTTCTCGTAACAATACTTGCCGACAGTGATGAAATAAAAACGCCGAATATTCACAATTAATGTTTTGTTGATATAACGATATTGTCTTTCCCCGTAATGACATTTCAAAAAGTAACTTTAGGCTTTTGCTTTTCAACGAACTTCATAAAACGGAGGTTCTCAATTTTACTGTATGTATTTTATTTTTAGTTTGTTACCCCTAGAACGGGAATAACAGACATAGCTGCAACTGCCGCCAAGCTTAAATGGGACTGGGCGGGACACGTCTGTCGGATTCCGGATAACCTGTGGGCTAAGATAACCACAAGTTGGGTGCCACAACTTGTAAGGCGTCGCGGTAGACCGCGCCAGATATTCCGTGACGAGCTTGTTGCCAAGGACTGGTAGGAGACTTCAGGGGATACGTGGAAGAATTTGAGGGAGGCCTTTGCCCTGCAGTGGGACAGTACAGGCTCTTAACAATAATAATAATAATTGTTCCCTCCACCTCACGTCGTACGCGTCCATGTCGTCCTGCCATCTCCTCTTTGGTCTGCCTCTGCTCCGTTGGCCATCTTGTGGCTCCCAGTCAGTTAGGATTTTAGCCCAATACGACGGATGCATTCGGCAGACGTGCCCCGCCCATTCCCACTTGAGCTTGGCGGCCTTCATACCCACATCTGTTACTCCGGTCTTGGAACGCAGGTCGGTATTTCGTATACGATCTGTCCTACGAACACCCAAAATGCTGCGCTCCATAGCTCGCTGACAAACCTTGAGTTTGGACTTTTGAGCTTCAGTCTGAGACCAAGTTTGAGCGCCGTAGGTTAGGCCATGGATAGGGACGATTGGAGGAAGAGAGGGAAGGCTTTTGCCCAGCAGTGGGACACCAAATAGGCTATGAAAAAAAAAAAATTGTTACCTCAGAACTTCCGACTGGGTGAAACAATTTTGATGATTCTTTTGTCATTTGAAAGCTAATGGTCTCATTTTAATTAAGTCCAGTTTTGACAATGGCATCCATGAGAAAATCATATAAATCTTAAATTTGCCTTAAGCAGCCCAGTCATCCTTCAAAACATTACTTAAGAAACACTATCTGTCACTTCCTTAGTTTTCAATTCTTTATTTATATACATATATAATATAAACATATATAATACAATCTTAATCAGAACATAGAGCGGATATATATATATATATATATATATATATATCCGCTGTATGTTCTGTAGTAAAATCTGAAACTGCTGTGTTGGAATTAATAACATCCGTCCAATTTTCCGCATCTGTATGGGCACGGCACACCCGTGCTTGTGGTGGCAGGTAAAAATTGTATCGGGACAAAAGCCTTCTGTAGGTACGGAACTGGACGAAGATTCGTCGACATTTTTATACTTTGAAAATTTAACGCCCGCCTTTTTTATATCTCGACATTTTTATACTTTCAAAAATTTTAAGTCCGACTTTTTTATATCTCATCATTTTTATACTTTGTCAATTTTCATTGTCGACTTTTTTATTTCTTGACATTATTCAGTATTTCGACATTTTTATACCCCGTCATTTTTCCATGCCGACATTAGTCGCCTAACTGCCGACTGCTGGACATAGCCTCTCCTAATATCTACGCGTATGGTCGCGTTAGCAAACTAAATGCTCATAATCGTCACGCAGGACAAGTGGATTGCCGATCGCAGTAGTGTGTCCACTATGATGACACTATTGCCCATCATCATTAGCACAAGTACTTACAATATTAGCACTTTAATGTCTTAATCGACTCTTAAGACACCCACGAGAAGAGTAAGGATGGTGACAAATGTATTCTTCCCTGCTGTCACCACACGTTTATTGACAAACTGCGTATAAATAGTGGAGTCATTTTGTACAAACCCCCGTCAAAACCCCGTAAATCACACGGAATCACCCAGAAGTCCCACGTCTGTGTAATTTTTCTAGAGAAATTGCAAAGAAGCGTGGCTTCTAGCGTACTTTGGAGATTAGTGAGATGACGTCATCACTCAGCACCATTGTTTCTGGTTTTATGTGACTTACATCATATCTTTGGGCGTATTTATCTCTCCTATCCTTTTCTATCTGTCTCACTAGAAAGAGACTTCCGCTTGTATTATTAGTTCTAATTTGCTTTGAAATAGGCCCTTTGTTTTCATTTCTAATGAATCTAATGATGTTTGTGAACAAGGATAAAAACAGGGGGCTACCATGATCTTTTAATGCGATCCTGTTTAGGTTCTGCTTGGCAGTTTTTGACAGTTATTCTATGGAACTGACTCATCGCGGATCAGATAAGGTCCTAACCTGAATCACGTTAGTATCTATAGATCATGTTAGCACCCAGTATATATATACCTACTCACTAAAATGTCAAACGAGATTGATGATGTTACCTTTAATCCCTCGACCCTCGAGTGCCTAGTGATGGACCAATATACTACTATAATTTAAATTAATTAAAGTCATTAATAGACAATCAAATTTTTGCGTATAAGCTAGAATTTTTTATCTATAAAATCCATATCTAATTACCTATATATATTTATTTATTTTGACGATTTTATCTACAGCTTTAACGATTTAGATGAAACAGTTGCAGTGGTTTTTGGCAGAGAACAATTTTACTGATCTAGCTTTGTCGTATTCCTGGAAAGTGCGGTTTTGTCAGCAAAGTTTTGTTTTGCGAGCAAAGTTTGGGTAAGAGAATAAGAAAAATTGTGGTTATATGTCTCAGAGATAAATTAGAAAACATAATAGTTGGACATGCCAAACAAACATCTGTCGAGGATCTCTTAAAATATATTGATTTAAACTTTCACGACTATCATTCATATTTTAAAGACAAACGGGTCTTAATCGCGTAAGCTTACGTTTAATTATATCCTGACGTTCTCTCGCCAGTCGATCTGCGACCACGGGTGTAACGTCATGCCCGAAACGTCAGGATATAATTAAATCTAAGTTTACGCGATTAAGACCCGTTTGTCTTTAAAATACCTCTTAAAATACATTCGAATATATTGCTCTCATTTAACAACCAAAAATGTTTCGGTCGACATACAGGCTTACTAATAACAAAAGATATGATATTAATAATGGATCTAAAATTTTACAGGACACTACTTTCCTTAATTTTCTACAGAAATATGATGTGTCAATATACTTGTAACAAATCAAAATATCGTAAAATTGTGCTTATAACAATTTTGTTTCAATAAAACTCCGCATGCCGGTAACACACGGTATAAACAAAGGTCAGCTCTCGAAATGCATCGTCAACTGTTCCCTCATAATGCGGAAGAGAGAAGTATTGGTGAAAAGAGACAGGCTACCTGCCCACGGATGATCCCAAGCAAATTTGGTTAGGATCAGTTAACGATGGGCGGACTTAATATTTAATTTAGTTT
>JALPQI010009568.1:0-44076 GCA_025490895.1 Thaumatotibia leucotreta
TCAGCATTTAAATTGTATGCCTTCTACTTTTGATCCGTCGGTCCAAAATATAAAAAAACATGATTAATAGGCTTACATAATAGGTACTTTTCGTCAAGTTACGATGCCAGAAACGTGAAGACAATATTTTTAACGGAAGTTTACGAGTTAAGTCCTATTTGTCGTCAGAAAATAAAATAAAAACACACTTACAGCAAGTTAATAAGTAATATTTTTCCACATTCGTGCAGGTTTTCATTCACAATCCATTATCATTATTGCTTAACCTGCATTTCAAGAGCTCGTACTTACGCTTCAGAATTAATTACTTTTAATTCGATAATATCCTCAGCTGCCCCCGTAAGCCTAAACGCAGTAACTAGGTTTAAAAAGTTAATTAAGACCAGTGGCCTATTTCTCGAAAGCTTGTAACTTGTAATACAAGCGGAAGTCCTTATCTAATTAATAGTGTCAAAAAGAGACTTCCACTTGTATTACAAGTTACAAGCTTTTGAGAAATGGGCTCCTGAACATAATTTGCAGTTGAATAAAATACCTAAACAATCGATTGACACGTCAAAACAAGTTACTGCCTTTATGCTTACGAGGGCAGTGAGCCAAACGAGATTCTTTGTGGTTTTTCTTTTTACAGGTATTACTCAATATTTTTTGGTCTAAGTATTTATTTAGGTATATCATTTTTAGATTAACACTATTATAAAAAAACATAAACAGCCGTCTTTGGACTAATGTAAATTATTCATACTCGTGTCTTTGACATCTTCAGACTTGTTTTTTTTACTTACCATTTTACAATGCATAATATGCGACTTGATTTTATACCTAGACTTTGCTAGTGTAGGTAACGGATAACAATAGGTACCTATGTTCCTTAAGTTTTATATTGCTATTTTTATATTGATGTTTTATGATTTTTTATTTATTTCATTATTTTTGTTGTTTTATACTATGTTTTTGACTGGCAACTTGTTTATTTTTACCTAAGTTTTGTAAAGTTACGCTACTGAATTATTTTTACGTGACGAAACATATCTTACTTTCTACCATTCAACTATTTTATGTAATAATCACTGAAAATCAGCGTCACGCAGTGAGTTTCACTACAGAGACCCACTGCGGGTCATCATGCTGAGTGAAGACCTTTTAGCGCAATTCACTGTTCACGAGTTTTGAATGTTAATGTATCCAAGCAAATATTGTTTTTTGCTAATAAACATTACTTATTCTTGTTCTTATTCTTTATAATATTTGGCCTTAACCAAAATACTATAATATTCATCGTTATTTATGCCAGTTAAGGCGAGATAAGTGGATTATTTATGGAAGTCTGCATGTGTGCCTTAATCTTGATTTAAATGTCGAACGATAACCCCGCGACCCTACAAATACCCAATACAAGGGTAATCGAGGCACTCTTTTATGAGACAACGATATTTGCGAAATAGGAATCAAAATACACTTATATTTGATGTAATAATGAATGAAAATGTGTTTGTATAATACTGTTGTAAGGTACTTTTAAAAGTATATTTTAAAAGCTTCACTCACTACTACAAAGTATTACTTACACAAAATGGCTGGAGCTATGTGTCCGTCCCTAGTGACCTTGCCTACGAAGCTGGAGGTTTCGGGTTCGAATCCCGGCGACGGCATTATTTGTGTATTTATTTATCACAAATATTTGTTCCCTGGTCAATGGACTATTATAGGCTGATGATGATGATGATGATCGATAATAAGTATCTACCTAACTCTGTAATTAAATAGTAAACTTTTATCGGAAGTTCTAGTTGTTATTACAAAAAGTTATTTCACGAATTTTTCTTATAAGAAAATTACAGACATGAAATACAAATTTTATCGCTAAAATCCCTATGGTCTGTATTGTGTGCATTGTATACTGTAAGTTCTTGCTATTGCAAATAATACAGAGTGTATGTACGAACACTTACAAGAGAGCATTGATTTCGCAGTAAACGACAAACAGTGCGTATGTTCGTATTATAAAAGTTTTTTTTTAGTTCGCATCCGGCCAATATACCTACTGGGTTTTTCCAAATATTAAGTAAGCTGTCTGTTTTCTAGAACAAATCACATAATAATTACTATTGGCCACCAATTTATATTCTTTACATAGTAACAGATTTTTCATCAGTCCACCAATCAAAAGTGATAGCGTCTATAGTGTGTTTAAAAAGTAGGGAAAAAAAAGATAAGTTTTGAAGCTAACATAGTCATTAACATTATACTTAGACTTAAAATCCCGTATTTACCATGTAAATTGGTAATCCAACCACCAATTTACATGGTTAATATTCCGTTTTAAGTCATAAAAACTCCTCCTGCGGGTGTCGTAAGAGTCGATTAAGGGATTGAAGTGTCACTGACCATTATTAGACAAAATATTTATGATGGACAGCAGCGTCGTCATAGCCCAAATAGCAAAACAGTCATATAACATCGAGCTTACTCAGCTAATAAGTCGTATAAAAGTCATATAAACGCGAATTACACAGTACCTATCGTATAAAGCCAACTTATACAGCAATAGCATAATAGTCGTATAAGATGTCATATACACGTTTATACGACTTTCTTATATGACCTAAGAGTCATATAAGAAGTTGCTGAAAAAGACACATTTATAAAACGCTTATATGACTTTTTTGCCGAGTAGCAAAAACTTATATGGCTGACTTATGACTTGTGAGAAAAAGTCGAGTAAACGTAACGCAGTTGCTATTATATGACTATTGTGAATGAAGTCATATAACAGCTAATTATATATCTTGTTTTTTAAAAGTGTTTTATTCAGCATCTCGACATATTTTATGACTAAAGAGTCATATAAGATGAATGCTGAGTAACCTGCTTTTACATGACGCTTACTTGACTATTTGTCGAATAATTACATCTTATATGACCTATGCTCGAGTAAATGGAAAAATAATAGCTATTATAGAACTTTTTGGTTTCAGCTGTTACTTTTATATGATTAACGTATCTACCTGTAGGTGTTATGGCGCTTAAACCACTAAACTTGCTATATAAGAACTAATACGAAGCAGTTATATGATATGTTAATCGTATACATGTTATATAGTAGTTTCCTTCGTAATAATTAAAAAATATTTATTTAATTTATATTGTAATAACTAATAATTAAAGTGGCGCGTTCATTATTTACTACTAAATATAGTATACTTTATCAGTAAAGTGGTATTCGCAATACATTTTCACCATTAGGTAGAATTTATAATGCCAATCATAACATGGTCATAGATAGCTCTGTCAAAACATACTCAACGACATTAAGTGATTTAATTTTGTTTACACCACTAACAAAATTATATGCACGAGCAAGTTGTCATTGCGTCTTCTGTTTAGTTTCGCTAGACACTTTTATTCCACAAATTTGGCATATAAGTAGCAATTATATGATCAATAAATCACTAACTCAACGATTATATGGCTCTTATATGATTAAAAGTCATATAAAAGCTATATAAGTCGCTATTATACAGCTAGTTAGCTATAAATTGGTCACGGTGATGATTATTATATGACTAATAAGTGGTGGCAGTTTCAGTAAAATGGCTTTTATATGGCTAAAAAGCTGAGTAATATGGGCCCAAATCGCGTTATATAAACGTAATTATTACGTTTTTATGACCAATGTCATAAGCTAAAAGCCTGAATATGTTACGTTTCCGCGACAATTATATAACGAAATTTTGCTAGTTGGGAGTGGACACGTTACTGCGATCGCCAATCCGCTTGCCCAGCGTGGCGATTATGGGCATTTACCTCCTAATGCGTTTCTACGCCTAGCTAATAGGAGAGGCCTACGTCCAGCAGTGGACTATCATAGGCTGATGATGATGAATAATAAAAATAACTGTTAGGCCTACCTACTGTTAAGTTTTCACTATTACAAAGGCACAGATGTGCAACTAATTCCGCATAGACGGAAGCGTGCAAGCAAGATTAATAAAAGCCCTCACACAGACTTAAACATCTATTCCTTACATTGTATAGATATTAGCTTGAGTAAACCTCGCTCAAGTTGAATACGAAATTTGGTTTGTAAGTATAGATGTAAGATATTTTTCCCCTCACTAGCTCGTAAAGCGCTCGTTTATCGTTTAATACGAGCGGGTAAAAACGCTTTTTACACACTTGTGAATAAAGTAATTTGACATTGCTCTAATTCCTATAGCCCCCTACTGCCTAGTATAAGTGGATCTGTATGACCGTAGTAAACATGCGCAATCGGAGCTCACATGTTAAAGTGGTCGATCTCATGGGTGACTTTGTAAGCCATTGGCTATATTTAATTTCCAGAAGTAACTCTATTCTACGATACGTTTCGACATTGAGTTTTAAATGGTTTCTTTAAGTTAATTTACATTTGGATGAGACTTGTAATCATATTTCCTCGCGATAGTGAGGGGAAAAAAGTTGTATTACACTTGGCGGCAAAGTTTGTTCAACTCTCGTGCCTTGGGACTTTCGCAATGCTCAAGATTCCAGTTTTTGAACCACTCGCTACGCTCGTGGCTCAATTTTGGAATCTTTCGCTAGCTCAGGTCTCAATATTGGCACGACAGTTAAACAACAACTTTGCCCCCTTGTATAATAAATAGCTATTTTAATGTTTGTATTTTTTGCTTTTGGTATGCCTGTAAAAAATACTTTACGGCGTGCGCAAACGACATTACATTTTAGGAAAAAGCTGATAAACCTTTGAAACAACTTGCAGTTTCGTTTAAAGCTACGTTGCACGGTTATTTGTGTAAATTATCGTATTGTACGCTCTTACATTGTGTCATACGAAAATACAATACGAGCTACTTTAAAATACAATACGAATTCATGATACCGATTAAGTACTTGTGATTTTACAACGACTAACAGAGCATTACAAGCTTGTTTGCAGAATTGCATGTCTAAAATCTTACAAGAATATAAAAATGATATGCGTTTTCTACATTATACCGTCAAATCCCAATTTCATTTATGAAATAATTACATTAGGCTAAATATTTATTACAATTTATTCATTAATTGTTTCAAAATCAGTCTCTATTAGATGTGTAAATAGTGTTATTAAGAAAATGAACATTTTTATTATTTCTCCTGTGAAGTAGCTGTTTCTATAATACACGTTAATATGCGAGTGCTGTCGATATTATGTTCCATTCACTAATATTTCAAATTCACAATTCATAATATTTCAAATCAACTATTAACACAGTTAAGTTGTTACACGTTTCTAATAATTTACTGCCTAATTATCCAAATAGGATTCCGCGTAGCTAATTGAAATTGCGTGCAACACTCACCACTGCACATGCACTGAACACTACACACTACACATTGCCTAAAACAAACAAAAGTTGCTGCACCTGAATTATCCCTTTGTGTAAGCTTTGTGTTCATGCCGTGGAACCAGCGTTCCGTTTGAATTTAATGTTCATTGACTCAATGCAGATATCAGACTAAGCTTTGGTAAAATAATGTTGTGTCAAAAGTTTTAAGCTCCATGAGTCCGTACGGGAACGGATACGGTGCTAGTCAAACGAAACATTGCCCAAAAAACAGCAAAATATAAAACATCTGCATAATAAATAATAATAATGTCCTGTTCCTAATAACGTGAGAAAGACGATAATTCTGAAGAATATTACAATAGTATTGTGCGTCTAGAGAGGTAATGGTATTTAGAAGCTCGACTCCACAGGCGGAGGGCTTTTAATGACTCGAGTTTGTAATCCGCTTACCAACCGTGATACATACAATATTTTTCATCACAATTGCGAGTAAAAAAGTTTTAAGAAAAATAATGCTAAAAACTGTAATAAATTTTCACTTTTTTGTAACTGCCGCGACGCATGGAAGCTATGGGGCGCTTAGAAAGCAAGTATGATGAAAAAAATACTGTCAATATCGTTTCATGCTAAACTAGTATGATGTTATGTAAGTTTACGATTTGTTATGATGGGGTTAGGTAAAATATGATTTCCGTTAAACGATACTAACAGTTTTGTGTACTCAGCTAAAATGGTATAAAAGTATAAAAGTTATTAGATGGAAGTTTATTTAGATGGTTGGCGGTCCTCAACTGTGCGCTTTTCTCGTAACTTCCTGCCTCGCACAGCTAAACTTTTTAACGAACTGTCACAAGCGGTGTTTCCGGACCGATACGACCTTCAAACCTTCAAGAAAAGAGCGTACTCCCACCTTAAAGGCCGGCAACGCATGTGCGACGCCTCTGGTGTTGCGGGTGTCCATGGGCGACGTTAATCGCTTTCCATCAGGCGATTCGTCTGTTCGTTTGCCACCTATAGCATAAAAAAAAATAAAAAAAAAATGGTAGCTTACCTTTTATGGTTCTTGGCCCATGAATCAGAGAACAGGGTTTTTTATTGATATTGATGATTCATGAGTAACTTTTCTAAATATTCTTACATACGTAATTAGACGTATGACCTATTTGTTTTGTATGGTACGGATTACTTCAAACTTCAATCACCATTATTTTTATGGGAACGGTTAGCCGAGCACTGTTTTCATTTATGTATTTTAGTCATGGTTTCGCTATAAAAGCTTTTAAATTATTGTAACATATTTTAATGTTAATGTCTCTTCGTTGACGATAAAATGCACGCTACACTCTATTGTTTTTTTTCTAACATTTGCGAGTAAAACCAGGATAAGTCAACCCGTCATTTTTCAGGGTTTCGTAAGATCGCAACAATAAAAAGGTGCACACCGTGACTTAGATGACGTAGGTAACCCTAATTTCGTCAAAATATGATGTCAAAATTACAAAAACATTATAATTCTCAAACTACAAAAAACTACTAAATATTACATGTTTACATGTCAAATACCAAAGAAAAAATAATGTGCATTTAAAATAATGTGTATATAGGCATACGTCTTTTAAATTTAAATGTAGAGCCCAAATTGCGGCGGCAACGAACAGGAGACCAGCAGTAACCTGTCAAGGTGCATTCAGACCAAACGAGCATTCGCTATTCTAACCCCCTATTCTACGAAATTCGATCGTTATACAAAACGTGATTCGTTTATTTCGTTGAGTGGGGGATAGATTGCTTGTTTGGTCTGAATGCACCTTCAGTTGCCATCGTCTTGCTGACCCGCTTGATGCTTCTTCACGCTTCGTTTAAAGGGTCCCAAATTATAGGTATGCGGATACACTTCTTCTTCTTCTGCGTATCACTCTTGACAGAGTGGTCGTGGTCATCATGATGTGTCCTGAGTGACACGTTTGACAATTTTTCGCCATTCCTCTCTGACGGCGGCTCTGCGAGTGCTCACATGTAATGGGCCATCTATCGCTGCCTTCACCTGGTCTGTCCATCTCATAGGGGATCTACCACGAGCACGAGTCCCTGCAACTTTGCCCTGAACTACAAGTCGCTCAATGGAGAGGTCTCCTCGTCGAGATACATGCCCGAAAAAGGTGAGGATTCGAGCTTGGACTATTGAGGATAGGCGCTGTTTGATGCCGAGTTCTTGCAATACGGAATCGTTTGTGCGAAACTCAGTCCACGATATGCCCAGCATTCGCCTCCAGCACCACATCTCAAGAGCGTCTATCCTCTTTTTTTCGCTATCTCGTAGAGTCCACGTCTCTGCGGCGTAAAGAAATATCGGGAATACCAATGCTCTGACAAGTCTAACTTTTGTGGCTTTAGTTATGTGGCGATTCTTCCATATTCTTTTAAGTTTGTCCATAGAAGATCGGGTGATCGCCATGCGCCTCTTTATTTCCTCCACGCACCCGCCATTGTTGGAGATCAATGCACCCATATAGATGTATGATTGTACAACATCGCAGTTCGCTATCTTTGAGACTTCAGGCGAGTTGTTGTTGACACGATCAACAATCATCATCTTTGTCTTGCTCCTATTGATCTTGAGTCCAAATTCGAGGCTAACGTCTTCCATTTTGCGCAGTAGGTCTTCCATGTGGCCAATACTAGTCGCAAACAACGTGGTATCATCCGCATACCGCAAATTCGAGATCTTCAAGCCACCGACTGCAACTCCATCCGTCCAGTCTTCAAGTGCAATTCTCATTATGAGCTCTGTGTATACGTTAAACAACAGCGGGGAAACTATACAGCCCTGACGAACTCCTGCACTTGGATGGAAGTTGCTTGAGAGCACGTCGTCTGCTCTGACCGAGGCTGTTCCATCTTCATAGAGTCTCCTGAGAAGGTGTACAAGATGTTTCGGGGTACCCATTTCTAGCAACGTCTTCCAGAGTTTAGGCCATTTAACGGAGTCAAACGCCTTCGAGAAATCCACAAAGCAAATATAGGTAGGCTTGTTAAACTCCCGAGCTTTTTCAATTATCTGGCGTACTGTAAGGATCTGCTCCCGGGTACCCTTCCCCTTAACAAAGCCGGCTTGTTCAGGAGCAATTTCTTTGGACAGAAATGTCTTCAAACGCTCGTTAAGGATGTGCAGCAAGATTTTGCTGGCGTGAGATATAAGCGCAATAAGGCGGTAGTTACTGCACACCTTTGTAGAACCCTTTTTGTGAAGGGGAACAAACACTGTATGAGCCCATTGCTTCGGCCAGATACCAGTTTGCCATATCTTATTGCATAAGGTTCGGAATATGTGGACTCCATGCTCTCCTGACGCCTTAATCGTCTCAATTGGAATCGCATCCCTACCCACGGCCTTGCCGTTTTTAAGATGTTTGATGGCAGCTCTGATCTCATCGCTTAAAATATTGGGCTCCATATCCTCATCCGATGGTTCTATGTGCGGGAAGTTTTCAGATTGTGAGTCCTGAAACAACGAGTGACAGTAATCTTTCCAAGTCTCTGCTATTGCGTCTATTTCTGTCACCAATCCTCCGCAAGTGTTCTCAATGGCCCACGACTTAGAGTTGAGATTCTTGGTCAAAGTGCGGATCTTTTTGTAGAGGTCTTTGGTTTCATACTTATCAGCATGAGCTTCAACTTCTGCACAGATATTATTAAGTTGGGTCGCTTTATCCCGCCTACATTCCTTTTGAATTCTGGCGGTCAGCTCATTCAAAATCTTCACATCCGCTCCGAGAGCTTTCATCTCCCGCCTTTGCTCAACAAGTTGAAGAGTGCTGTTGGTCATCCAGCTTTGCCGCTTGTACATGTGCATCATTGGCTCAGTATCTTTAGCAGCATTCTCCAGAAGAGCTCTCGATCGATCCCACAACTGATCAGAAGTCTCGGTGCTGGTGTCTACAGCAGTCCACTCAGCCCAGTTTTTTTCAAGTGCAGATAGAAACCTAGAGTTGTCCTTCACTTCGAGTCTTTTTTGTTTTTCAGGTTTTCTAGCAGCTCTCAACTTCAACTGTAACTTGGCGATAAGCAGTTGGTGGTCGGATCCACAGTCAGCCCCAGGTAATGTGTGACAGTTTTTGATAGAGGATCTCCAACGTGACCTTACCATGATATAATCGATCTGGTTGCGATAGTTGCCGTCAGGAGACGTCCAGGTATAAAGTCTCCTAGGATGATTTTGGAACATGCTGTTCGATATAATAAAGTTATTGTCACATGCAAATTGTATCAGGCGTTCTCCACGCTCATTTCGCTGACCGAGTCCAAAACTACCAACATTGGGACTGAGCTGCCCGCAATCTTTTCCTATTTTAGCATTAAAGTCGCCCAGGATCATAAGCAGTTCTCTATTGGGGATCTTTGAGATGGCAGTGTCGAGTTCTGAGTAAAAGGTTTCAAGATCCACCTCACTCGCAGTGCTAGTGGGAGCATATACTTGTATGATGTTCAAGTTCACAGGTTTAGCCTTGAGTTTAATGCTCAGCATTCTATTGCTAACCGGTTCATATCCCACCACGCAGTTCTTTTGCTGTTTCGGTATGACAAATGCCACACCATTCCTGCTGTTAGTCTCGTTTCCAGAGAAGTATATGGCATGTGTGTCGGTTAGGAAGTGACCATTGCCTTTCCAATGTGTCTCACTAAGACCGCAGATATTAATTCCGCATCTGGTTAACTCCTTCTCCAATATTTTTAGTTTTCCTGGTTGGAGGAGACCGCGTACATTCCATGTGCCTATCTTCTGAATGTGCCGCACTTTAATAGAGGATCCAGTAGCCCGGTTTCCATGGGTTGCCTGGTCATCCACATCCACATGGCCGGTAACACATTTCACACCGTCTGCCCCGGACGCAGTACGGCGCCGATTGCTAGACGGATCGCATGGCCACTTCATTGATGTTGATTGTACTTTCATGATGACTATCTTGGGAAAATAAATGCAGTGGTTTCCCCTTGCCTTCTGCATTAGACATTTTAGGGGTTATTTACTCCCCAAGGTCGCTATAGCCTCTCCCAGCCAGTTGCCCAGCATGGGGGAATGGTTATCCCGCCATTGACTCGGTCGCCAGAGCCTCGTCCGTTGTCCAGCAGGGAGCACCGCGGCACGGTATACGCCGCGCCGCCGCCATCCGGCGCGTGCAGGTGAGGTTGACTTTAGGGCCGGATAGATGTTATGCTCCGTTCTCCCCTTACTCCCTGGATCATAAGCGGATACACATGTGCCGGTAAAGAATTCCACTTTTTAATAGTCCGATATGAAGGAATTGCCGATATTCGTAAATTCCTTCAAGCACTACTTGAAGACGAAAGTATTTTGATCAGTGTGTGTACCACATATGGTATTGAAACGTGGTGGCTTATGAATGGGCTTCATAAGAAGGCTCAAAGTCACCCCAAAGGAAAATGGAGAGGGCTATGCTGAGGGTATCTCTGCGAGATCGTATTAGAAATGTGAGCAACAGAATCAAAGTAATTGATATAACTCTCCGAATCGCTAAACTTAAGTGGTAGTGGGCGGGGCACATTGCTCGTAGAACCGATAGCCGTTGGGCCGGAATGCCGAAATTCTCGAGTGGCTGCTACTTACCGGAAGGCGTAGCGTGGGGGCCACACGGTGGACTGATAACCAGGTGAACGTTGCGGGGGTCCGCTGGATGTGGGTGGCACGAACCGGTCATTGTGGCAATTTTTGAGGGATGTTCAGCAGTGGATGTCTTTCGGCTGATATGATGATGAAAGACCAATGTATAAACTTTATCGCCGGGTAATGTATACAGATCACTTTACACTGGTCGATGGAAGAAACCAACTCGCTTGTTAATGACGATACGCGCGGCTAATCTTCTCAATGCACGCAAAGTGACATATTTGCAATGGTATGTCACGCAATAACGAGAGCTGCATTACAGATTACTTAAAATTAGCGGATACACTAAACGTACTAAAACAGTTGAACTATCGTATTTTCGATCATTGTTTTTTATAATAAGCTAGGCTTGCGTTGTGAATACAAATATTTGGGTTTAACGGTTTAGCCACCTTTTACGGTCTGTTAAAAAAGAGTAAAAATTAAAAAGTAGCAACATTGTAGTGTCGTCCCGTTTTCTCACGCATATTGATTTGAAAGGGACGGATGTTGCTACTTTTTAATTTCTACTCTTTTTTACCAAGCTATATCATGTTAATACTCGGCAGAATCTGCGAGTATTAACTTTATTTAATTTTATTAAGTCCCGATAAAACTGAAATAGGACTACAAAACTGAAAATATGTGTCAGTTTACACGGGAAGGAACATTGTCATGGAATTTAAAATGGACTTTATTTACGAACACATCATAATTATTATTATCATCAACTTAAAACCTTAAACAGTTCAGCTTCGCGCGGCTAGTTGTGCGGACGCCCCGTACGTACGTGTGACTCATTAAAGTAGTTACTTATAAATGAGAGGCAATGACCTCGAAAATAGTGAAGTGTAAACACTGTAACATAGTTATCAATGAAGTGATTGCATTTATACAGAATAAAATGGATGTGATGGGGGCCAAGGGCCTCATTCAAATATGTGTAACGGCTTTTTCGCCTGATGAAATAGAAGAAGCGAAACGATTGCTTTTTGATTCGATTCCAAATGCAAAACGTAAGGTAATTCGCCGTAATGAAGGAAAGGACCACAGAAATCTCAATGATATTATTGGTTTGTTAAGAGGAACGGATCCAGACATAATACCGATTTTTGTGGCAAGGGAATTGCACCGTTTGCCCCCTCTCACTTTTGATCAAGTAGATGTAACGAGACTCCTTAAGGACATAATAGTTTTGCAAAATGAAATAAAACAATTTAAAGAAAGCTATGCTACAACTGAGCAGGTGGGCATTTTAAGAACAGATCTAGAAAATTTAAAAACAGCTTCCCTAGTTAACAATTATCATCATTTTAACAACTGTTCAAATAGTAATGTAAACATAAAGCGGGGTGCGTTTTTATGTCAATCATCATATGACAGTGGGCCGATGGGCATAGTTACCCATTCCGATAACCGGTCAGTAACCTCGGAGAGCGATGACCGCTACATGAGCGAGCGAACACATCACCCATCTCCATCGCACCTGTGCAGTATGCCTAAGTTACCCGATGTCGAGACCGAGCCTTCACCCGAGCTACGACCGGTTCAATGTACGGAAGCCGGCGTTTTAAATATTTCGAGGGTAGACCAGCAATTGTCGTCGTGTTCCGCGCATACCGACAAGTTACAAGCGAGTCTTAGTGCAGGTGCAACGGGCAATGACCTCGACCTTGAACAAACCGAATCGCGCGTAAATAACACCATGTCGTATGCAACAATTACAGCGACCTGTACGGAAACGGCGAGTGCGTCGAATAAAGGAACGGATGGCTGGACAACTATTCAACGTAATAAATATAAAAACAGATATGTAGGCAAAAAAGGAAAAGCGATTGCCGAACCACAACAAAAATTTAGAGCGGCAGATATAATGATACCTTTGTTTGTCAACTTTGTGCACAAGGAAGCGTCTATGAGCGATGTCTCCTCATACATTTTTGAGAAAACGAATATGCAAGTCACGTTAGAGCCAGTGACATTAAAAAAGAATAAGGGATACAATGCATTTAAAGTGTATGTACCCGGAAGTAGATTAGCTACGTTTTTAGACGACAACTTGTGGCCTGACGGTATTTTATTTAGAAAGTTTATAAACTTGCGGAGTAAAGGGTCGGAGGTCAGATCTTTTAATGGAAAGTACAAACAATAAGGGAGTGTCATTAATTAGCTTTAACTGTAAATCAGTAATGCGATCGATTGACTGCGTGCGCTCAATATGTACAAAAGCAGATATTATCGCCTTACAAGAGCATTGGCTGATGCCTCATGATATTGGGCTATTGGGAACAATAAGTGACGACTTTGGCTACACGGGCAAGTCTGCGGTGGATACTTCGGTGGAAGTGCTGCGGGGTAGGCCTTACGGAGGAGTAGCATTACTTTGGCGTAAGAGTGTCTTCCCTATAGTCTCGGTGATAACGTGTGTGAGTGTGCGGATAACGGCCATAAAAATATGCTTAGGCGAGCGCGGCCTGTTGGTGTTTTCTGTGTATATGCCTACGAACACAATGGACAACTTCGCGGAGTTTACAGAATGCTTGGGAGAGATAAGTGCCATAATAAGTAGTCATGATATCGAATCAGCCATAGTCTTAGGAGACTTCAATGCACACCCAGGCGGACTATTCGCCACTGAGCTCCTAAGCTTTTGTTCTGAGCAAAATCTTCGTTGTGTAGATTTCGAGTTTTTGGGAATTAACTCAGACACTTACACCTTTACAAGCGATGCACATAGTAATTGCCAGCGATGGCTTGATCATTGCTTAGTAACAGAATCTGCGTGGCAGGGTGTTTCAGCTGTAAAGGTGCATCATGATATCTATTGGTCAGACCACTACCCATTACAAGTTATATATAATTTAAATTCGATTGTACCGAAGAAAAAATGTAATGTTAAATTTAATGTAAATAATACTGTTTGGGGCGAACGAACCCACGAACAAATTAATAAATATTCTGAATTATGTAATGAGCGATTGATGAATTTAGATTTACCTGAAATATTAATTAATTGCTGTAATAATTTATGTTGTAATTTAGATCATAGACAATATTTGGATAATTTATATAATAATATAATTTCTTCGTTGAGTGAGGCAGCTATTCTGACTAAAGAACTAAAAAGTCCTAAACGCCGTTTTAAACACGTGACAGGTTGGAACAAATATGTTAGGGATGCTCATGGACGGGCGAGGTTGTATTTTCAACAATGGATAGCATTTAACAGGCCTGCTAGTGGACACATTTATGAACAAATGTCTGAGTCGCGAAAATATTTTAAAGCTAAGCTAAAATGGTGTCAGGATAATCAACAAAAAATTAGAATGGATATCATCTCGACACATCACTTAGCAAAAAATTTTAACAAGTTTTGGAAAGAAACAGGCAAACTTAATCCAAAGCCTAGTCTGCCCGTGAGCATTGCCGGTAACTGTGAGCCTACTGAAATTTGTAATGTTTTCAAGCAACATTTTCAGGTGAAGTCTTCATCAGGTCTGTCTGTGCTGCCGGTGCTCGGCGCGGGTCCATCAGATGTGTCGGTGCGTTTCTCGGTAAGTGACGTTTCCTCTGTCATTAAAAACATGAAGACCGGGAAATCGCCGGGACACGATGGACTAAGCGTCGAGCACTTGCAGTATGCGGGGAGGCATCTTCCGCGAGTGCTTGCGTTGTTATTTAACTTGTGCGTAAGTCACTCATACCTACCGAGTGCACTTATGCGAACTGTTGTTGTACCTCTGGTAAAAAATAAGACGGGGGATGTGTCCGACTTGAGCAATTACAGGCCGATTTCACTGGCAACAATCACTGCTAAGGTGCTGGACAGACTTCTTGATGGGCAACTTCGAAACCACTATAGGGCTAAAGATGCGCAGTTTGGCTTCCAGCCGCGAGTATCAACGGAATCTGCCATATTTTGCCTTAAAAGTACGGTCCAGTACTATACAGCGCAGGATAGTCCAGTGTACGCCTGTTTTCTAGATCTATCCAAAGCTTTTGACCTGGTCTCATACGACATCTTGTGGAGCAAGGTGTCGTCTGAGACTAGTCTCCCGGCAGAGTTGATTGAGATCTTCAAATACTGGTACAGTAACCAAATCAACTCTGTGCGATGGGCGGGCGTACACTCGGATGACTACACGCTGGAATGTGGAGTGAGGCAGGGGGGGGTTACTTCTCCGACTCTATTTAATATATATATAGACGGACTGATTGGGGAACTCAGCAGCGCCAACGTCGGATGTCACATTGGCGGTACTTGTCTCAACAACATAAGCTACGCTGACGATATGGTGCTGCTGGCTCCCTCTATCAGTGCGCTGAGGAAGCTCGTCTCGATATGTGAGCAGTATGCGAGGAGACATGGACTCAGGTATAACACTGCGAAAAGCGAGCTACTCGTTTTCAGGACGGGCAGTAAGAAGATGGAGGAAGTTCCTTCTGTTGTGCTGGATGGTGCCGTCCTGCACAGAGTGCAGCAGTTTAAATACCTGGGTCACTGGCTCACCGAGGACCTCTGTGACAGTATCGATATAGAGCGGGAACGTAGGGCGTTGGCAGTTCGATGCAATATGCTGGTACGCAGGTTTGCAAAGTGCAGCAGTGACGTCAAGGTCACGTTATTTAAATCATATTGTCAGACATTTTATACTTGCAGCCTGTGGACCAGCTTCACGCAGCGATCGTACAACGCCCTGCGTGTTCAATATAATAATGCGTTTAGGATACTGCTGGGCCTGCCGCGGTACTGCAGTGCATCTGGGATGTTCGCTGAGGCCCATACGGATGACTTTTATGCTATTATGCGTAAAAGAGTGGCGTCCCTATTGCATAGATTGCAGGATAGCACCAACAGTCTCCTAAATGCATTTGTTGACAGAATAGACTGCCCACTCATGAGACGCTGGAACAAACTTCATCAGCCCTGTTTTATGTTTAATAATTTAATTTAATTTAATTTTAATTTGACATTTTATAATTTAATTTAATTTATTTTTTTTTATTTTTTTTTTATAATTTAATTTAACTTTTATTTAACTTAATTTAATTTTCAGTGCTGGTGTTATTTTGTTTCGGGTACATTGTAATTTTTAATTTTGTACTTATTGCTTCGTTTTTATTATTACTTTTTTGTTTTGTTTTATTAGCGACATTTGTTTAATTGTATTGAGTAATTGTAACTAATCTAGATATGTAAGTATAATTGTTACTAACACAATATGGGACTTGTTGCCCGAAATAAATGAAATTTATTATTATTATTATTTATTATTATTATTATTAAACCTAAAGTTGACAACATATTTGTTGTTAAAATTATCGTTATTTATAAGTATTAACGAAAAAATATATCTGCGAACGTGTTTCACGATATAATATGTCAAAGACGTCAAATACTATGGAAAGTCAGCCATATTTGTTATACCTTTTTTTACTTTCAACTGAAAAATTTTAAAGTCACACAATAATTGATAACTACCACGTTATATTTTTTGATTTAACTACTACTAAAATGACAATAAATGCAACAAATAATTTAAAGAACGTTCAGGTGCTACTGACTCCACTGTGTATAATTATGTATGTTTATGCATTAGGCGGTAAATACCCATAATCGCTACACTGGGCAAGCGGATTAGCGATCGCAGTAATGATGACTGTGTCCACTATGATGACGCTGCTGCCCATCATCAACCTTTTATCAAAGAATGGTCACTCCACTTCAATTAGTCGACTCTTACGACACCTGCGGGAAGAGTTGGGGTGACAAATCTCTTCTTACTGCTGGCACCAGATGGCCTATAACAAGATATTAAATTGAAATCGGTGCCATATCTCGTATTTTACAATCTGTGCCTGAACTATGACGGCATACAGATCATGTAGCGTGCCCGCTCTCGTGTGTCGGAATCGCATAAGGAGGAAAAGAGACACATTTCATACCTAAATCGCCGGATTACACTGACGTATGAGGGACATCTCGTTCATTAGCAAATACTCAACTCACTGAATCTGTTTTGGTAATGGAATTCGTCCCCATGACGGATTACATCCTATAGACACAGCATTTTAAAGAATTTGCCAGGTCAAAAAATGTTTTTCATATTGGTTACGTCGTTTCGATAATTTTGTATGGGAAAGAGATTATTTTCTCGATTTCGGGGTTGGTCCTATAATAAAAATTACTCAGGTGGCTTATGATGGTCTCGTTATATCTATTTATCGTGCTACGTGTCACTTTCGCACTTGCATACTTGTTAGAACGTGACGGCAACGACGAGAAACGATTAGACACGGTACCATCATAAGTCTACAGTATGTGTGAGATTATTAGTGACTCGGAAAACACCGTTTATAGATCGAGAAACTACACATTTTTTTTTAAGACGTATGAATACTCTACCCGCTTTAACCTTGAATTGTTTTAATAAACAATAAAGACAGGAAATATGAGTGATAATCATGAAAGTTTAAGGACTGATTTTTCAATCCTCGGTTAAAAATATCTGTTAGTTAAAATTATTACCATCCTTATCTCAGGTCTTCAGGCAATAAAGGATAGAGCTAAAATTTATTTGACAGATATGGTTAACAGGGGATTGAAAAATCAGTACTAAATCAATATAATAAAGAAAGGATTTAAATAAATGTCGGTTGCATTCTCAAACCTAGTGGATTTGTGTGCTGTTTTAAACTTTTGTCAATGTCACATATTCTGATATTGTCACTGGAACAAGGTATGAAAATGTACACCGACGTAATTTTCCTTCACCCTTTCATTGCGTGCCTTGTCATATTTCCAAAAATATGAGATCAGAACGGCTTTCATATTTATTTTCACTATGACAAGGTGGCACATAAATCAATTTCTCTGACTGTACTGTACCTTTATTAAAATCGAAGCCAAAATGCAGTGTTTGCGAGTTATTTTATATGGTGCTTACTTACGTTTTCTCTTGAATTCACGTTCTAAATACGTTGTGTTTAAAATAAATAAAATTATGGAACTCTCTAATGCTTTTCCTACATTCAATATTATTTCTGTTTTTAATGTAGGTAGGTATATAAATCAAATTATATCAGAAATGATGTTATAGAATAATAGAATTTTCAAGACAGAAAGATAGTGTTATATAACATTTTGTAACGCCAATGTGGGAGCACCATTAGGCACCAAAGGCCCAATGTACATTAGAATGTACATTCTATTTCAATGAAATTTGAACCTTTCATAAACTTAACAAATTCGCATTACAATTATTTGGTTGATTTTACTAACGAAGTTCACCTCTATTCCTTACAAAGCAAGGTACAAAATAAGATATAGCCTCCTGAGTCCCTGAGTCCGTTATAAAGGCCAAAATCATGCTATGTGTAAAGACCGAGCGCTAAAAAATAAAGTTATAAATAAAGTCCTAGAGTCCGTTATAACGGCCAAAATCATGACATGTGTAAAGACCGAGCGCTAAAAACTAAAGTTATCCAAAAACGCCGATTGTCCGTTATAAAGGCCTTAATGTTTCGCGCTTAAGATCAGGCGATAATGGCGTGAATTTGAAAATCAATGGCTGTCGTCCAATCAGAAATATATCTATCTCTATTTCGGAAAGGCTATTGCCCAGTTAAAAAGAATATTCCGTTCAGTGCGACGTCAAAAGTCTAGCAAGACGTCACATTGCGCAGGTAGAGGTGAGTTTAATCTTATTTTTTCGCTTAAACCTGTTTGTTTATGTCTGTCTTTTTATTTATTTAATGAGTATTTTACAAGTTTATTATAATGTAATTACTAGTTTTATTGTAAATATGATGTTTGAAGTACAATTACGTGTTAAATTAATTTTTCCTTTGTAAAGGCCTCTCGGACTTTGTTCATAGCATCATTAAGTTCTCACACTTGTTTAAAATGAGCTTTCCTTGAAATATGTAGATTAAAGTTTATTAATTAGTTATATAATGTTACAAAAGATTTATTACAATTGTTTTTAAAATACTTAAGTAAAGTTACTTTATGAGGACACTATTGTGATGTGAGAAGTAGACTGATTTAACTACAACAGTTTTGTATTGAATTGGATTTTATAAGAAATATTTTCATGTTTTAATAACAGAACGTTTCTACGATTTCTGTTATTTTTTATAATTATAGCATTTTGACAATCCGTTATGTTTTATTTTATTTTTCAAAGATACACCTGATTTCATGCAAAATGACACATATTCAACACATTTATTATATAATCTTAGTCACATAAAAGCCGAGAGGCCTTTATAACGCCCAAATAATTTGTAAAATAAATTATGCTTAAAGTATACCTCTTTGAGTATATAACCAACTTTGTTCCAACAAAAATCTGATAGACTCATTTTAAACCTTAAAATAAGCGACAGAAAGTTCAGGACTCAACACTGATGGTGTTATAAAGGACTCTCGGCTTTTATGCGAGCGTACTCGATTTTTCCCCAGGACTTTACGCTGATAGTGTTATAAAGGACTCTCGGATTTTATGCGAGTGTACTCATTTTTTATCCAGGACTCAGGAGGATAGAAGATAATAAAATGGTATGGTGAGCCTTCAGAGGTTAGAAATCGAGCTTGCTCTCTTGAAGCTGAATACAGAATGAGATACCCTCAACGGGATTTGAACCCAAGACCTCCGGTTTTGCAAAGTCACTACCAACTGAGCTACGGAGACAATAACACGATCAAAAGCGACCCTTTAATCCGTTGATGACCAAGAGCCAGATAGTTGTTACAATTACTAAGTAAGTTTAAGTGAATGAGAGACAAAAGGCTGTTAATTCTTAAGTCAAGTGGGAGGTAATTACACAGTCGAATGACCTTGAAAGTAAACGAACAATTACAAGATTTCAAACAGGAAAAGGGCACAGTTAGAAGCAAGTTTGGATCAAAGAGAAAACATAAATAGCTAGTCCATTCTAAAGTCTGCTCAAGATTTATGTTTCCATTTAAAGTTGTACATTTAAATTTAACAGAGAAATGCCAATACAAGGTGCTAGCTGTCACTGGAAGTGAGAAAGTTCTGGAAGTCTCGAGCTATTCCTATAGACAGACTCGATCGTGCCCAAAATACGACACGTAATAGCACCTATTTAAACAATTATGTTTGTCGAGGCACTGAAACTTTAAGCTTACCCATTTTTGGTCAGCTTTCGTAGCTTAGTTGGTAATGACCCTGTCTACGAAGAAGTAGGTTCCGGGTTCAAATTCTAGCGAGGACATTGTGTATAAATAAATATTGACTGTAAATATAATGTGTACAATAAATAAATATCTTGGGACATCTTAAACAATGACCTAGTCCCATGGTAAGCACAATTAAGGCAAATGCTGTGCCAAACGACGATGAATACAGGGCGTCCCATGACTATGGGACATAAAGGGAAAGTAATAATATTTTTCTAGGATATTTAAATATCCAAAAAAAATATTTCGCAGAAAGAAGACTTTATGTTACCTTAAATATTGTAAAGAGGATATTTTGCTGAAAGAAGACTTTATTAAATAAATATTGACTATAGTCCTTAGTCGTGGTTGTCTTTCCATTTTTAAGTACCTCTATCTATTATAAATATCGTCGCTTGGTACCTGTACCACAAGCATTAATTAAGCTTACCCTAGGACTAGGTCGATTTGTTGAAGATGTCCCAAGATATTTATTCATTTATTTATCTCATCATCAGCCTATGATAGTCCACTGTTGGACGCAGGCCTCTACTAATAACTATGTGTATAGACGCATTAGGAGGTAAATGCCCATAATCGCGACGCTGGGCAAGCGGATTGGCGATCACAGTAATGTGTCCACTATGATGACGCTGCTGCCCATCATCAATCTTTTATCAAATAATGGTCAGTGACACTTCAATCCCTTAGTCGACTCTTACGACAACCGCAGGAGGAGTTGGGGTGGTGACAAATGTATTCTTACTGCCGTCACCACACAGCCATATATTTATCTAGCTAAGACAAATGCTCGCATTTGGCCTAAAAGCGCTAGAAAGAACAACCCCTATGTAGTTTAGAATTCTATCAGCTTGTTTTACTAGCGCTGAATAACAAAGTAGAACACAGACTAAATTTGTAAATACTTTTGATTATTTGTTTGAAATAAGTAAAAACAAAACTAAGTTAAGTCAATTAACGAAGCCCTGCGAAGTTTCAAAGGCTATCAGTTAACTTGTAATTGAATAAAATGGCGAACAGTTCTTTCAAAGCTTGGCTGTAATTGGGGAAATCAATAAATAGTTTCCAAAAACTGACTAGGTGATGAAATCTGAAGGAAACCTGAAGTTTGGGATGCTGTAATGATTACTGTGCCGTGTGGTGACGGCAATAATAATACATTTGTCATCACCCCAACTCCTCCTGCGGGTGTCGTAAGAGTCGACTAAGGGATTGAAGTGTCACTGACCATTATTTGATATAAGATTGATGATGGGCAGCAGCGTCATTATAGTGGACAGATTACTGCGATCGACAATCCGCTTGCCCAGCGTATCGGTTATGGGTACCTCCTAATGCCTCTATACGCATAGTTAATAGGAGAGGCCTAGGTCCAGCAGTAGACTATCATAGGCTGATGATGAATGATTACTGATTTAAATAAATGAGTATAACGTATCACTGAATAAATATAATGTGTACAATAAATAAATATCTTGGGACATCTTACACAATGACCTAGTCCCGTGGTAAGCACAATTACGGCATGTGTTGTGCCAAGCGACGATATATACAGGTTGTCCCATGACTATGGGACATGAAAGGAAAGTACCTTAAATATCCTAGGGAGGATATTTTGCAGAAAGAAGACTTTATGTTATTTTTAAATGAAAATAAAACTGCATTCAAAGTTTTTCAAAATATTACTTTGCTTCACCCGGAAATCGAACTAACTACAATTTTTTTCGAATTTGGAACCAAACATTTTTGGTATAATTATTTTAGTTTAAGATACTATGTTTCTTAAGAAAAAATGTTATTCTTTATCTATTCTTTAGAATGACATCACAAAATTACGAAAACATTTTTCGTCTTAAAGTAGGTTCGATGCTTAGAAAAAGCTAAATTTTTTCGAAAAATTTTTGAATTAAGTATTTTTTAAAATTTAAAATAAAATAAAGTCTTCTTTCAGCGAAACATCCTATCTACGATATTTAAGGTACTTTCCCTTCATGTCCCATAATCTTGGGACACCCGGGATAGAATAGATAGATACATAGATACTGAAATACTACCAAAAAACATACAACATTAACTAACCGCATTTTTACATTTGCATTTTCCATCTCTGCAAAAATTGTGAATTGGTGAAAACAAAAGCAGAAGATAATTACTGATTCAACATTTTTATTTCTCAATTTTGGAACATTAAATCATAATTACTCAAGCGAACCGTCAATAAGTGGGAAAATTTTAATCTGATAACATCATTTATTATAGCTCTTCATTAAATTCCATTCAAAAACATAAATTATTTTGGAGCAAGCCCAGAAGAAATCATTCTATTTGCATACCGAGTTGATAGCTCAGAATAAGTAGTTTATAAAAGCAGCAAATATCGGTTAATTTGGTTTCATTCATAACTGCCTTAACACGATAACATTTTAAGAATTAATTTGATCAATTACTAAACTAAATAAACTTATTTATGAACGAGTGACCAAACGGCCAGGAGATACAAAAAGTAAATAAATATCTTGGGACATCTTACTCAAATAGACCTAGTCACACGGTAAGCTCAATTAAAGCTTGTGATGTGGGTTCCAGGCGACGATAATATATTTTGTATAAATGCTGTATTCCTGGCCATATTTGGATGAGTATTTGAGCGTTTCAACTGTCTAATTTTGGTGACATCATTTTTGCCGAATTTTCTTTTCGTTACAATGCTCATGTCATTTGAAGGAAACACGGTACCTTATACAAATGACGAAGTAGAATGCAAAAATGATGCCACCAAAATTAGGCGGTTGAAACGCTCAGATATTCACCCATTTAGAGTCTTTAATGTTATATAAAATTTCCTGGACTCAGCTTCGTTTCAGAGAAAATCAACCGTTTTTTCGAAATAAGTTTTTCGACATACCACAAAGTGTTCTGATATTACCACACCTTTTGCCTGACAATATAAAAATAAGAATACTTAACGAAACAACCTGTCACTAAAATAAAAATAAAACAACACAAATTGTTGCTATGATAAAAAGTACTGGAAATGTTAAACATTAGGTCACATAATATTATTTATTGTTTATTTTGACGTCTAGATACATTGTTAAAATCTCTGAGAATGCTCGCGAGCAGCCAGCCAAGGAACGAATATTTGTGATAATTAAATACACAAATAATGCACACCTTTTTATTTGATAGAATGAATCTGATATGATGATGGTATTGATCGTTAATCTATCAAAACTTCAGAGAAGCAATTTGTATCCAAGCCTTCTACTTGTTTCGAGTGTAATTGCAGATTCCAGATTTAAAATGTCTGTTTATTTTTTGATATATGTACTTGTAAAAAATACCTACTTGCCGACTACGTGTCTCTCTCATACCAGCTGACATGACTTGTCCACATTTTGCTTGCCTAGTGCTACCTCTACCAAACTATGTAAGTTTTTTGAGTAAATATTTAATTGTGTGTCTGCCTGGGACATGCCTCCTTTTATTTTTGAGAGGGATTGCATCATAGTAAGACCACGTCAATGAAGCGGATTGGGGACTTTACATACGCCTTTGAATTTCTTCGTAGATGTATGCAGACTTCTCCATAATATTCCTTCGCCGAAAACTGATAAGTATCTACTGATATTCAGTACATAGGTTCCGAAAAAACTCATTGGTACAAGCCATTTGATCCAACCACCTCAGGATTTAAAGTCAAATCACCATGTAACTGCTTCGGACAGTGATAATGTTTAAAGATTAGCGATGACATTCAAAATTCGCACTTTAGAAGTCTTCGCTCGCGCTCGCTCAACTTCAAACAATACTCTAGAGTTGCAAGGTTTTTAAGAAGAGCCACATAATTTAGAACCAGCGAAGAAAGTTATGACAGGCCATTTTATCGGGAACAGCTTTGTATTTTATGACACTGCCCGAAAGTAATCTCTGGACGGCGGATTTGCCTGCATAATTTACAGTTCAGTTACGGCTCGGAATGTTTAGCTTTTCGGTCGAGGAAAACATTGTGATACCGGCTTTGAGGATAATTACGCGTTCCTGCAGGCTTTTGATGGACGACCCCTATTGTCTGCTGTTGCTATGGGCGTAACGTTCTAGCAAATATGTGGGAGAGTCCTGCATGAGACGATAGAAGACATATTTTCGGTCAGCAGACTTTATTTTTAATTCAGAATAGGTAGAAGTTTGATCACTATCATACCTGCTGGTAAGTGATGATTCAGTCTACGGCAGTCGTACACCTGTAAGTTCTTACGTAAGTTATAGGGACAGCGTTATGTGAATATCACTATCTGACAGAACTTACAGGTGTACGGCTGACCTACGGTGGGGCACGCTTACCTATGAGATACCTTGGCTATCAGAAATGAAAGTGAGAGCAAAGCTGCAAATCATATTCCTCTGATATAGGGATTATGTAAAACATTGGTTATATGAGTAACCCGTTTAGATAATATTTTAAAATGTTCGAGTCTCACGTAGACAAATTGGGGCGGTATTACTGAAGTGATCGTATTCATATTATCGTCGTCGCATAGCACCTACAACGAAATACTTTATCAGCTATAATTTTTGAATTCAGAGAGTCATTAGAAAAAAAAGACTATAGTCTGCGTCAGATAAGTGTAGGTACTAGTAGCTTGCCCTCTAGATTAGCTCTGGCAATTGTTTTTGACAAATCGTCGCTATAGGTATACCCGCATATTCATAAACGGTTGCTGACTTAACAAGCCGCTAATAATTGTTTGTCCCTTTTGGTCCCAGTCTCTTTTTAGTTACATAATATAAAATAGTTATGCATAGGTGTTATAAAATTAAATGAATTATAAACTTACTAGCGACTCGCCCCGGCTTTGCACGGGTACTATACCTACATAAAAACCTTCCTCTTGAATTACTCTACCTATTAAAAAAAATCTCATCAAAATCCGTTGCGTAGTTTTAAAGATTTAAGCGTACAAAGGGACATAGGGACAGAAAACGTGACTTTATTTTATACTATGTAGAGAAGTGATAATATTATTGACATGGCAAATTATGGAAGTGTGTTTTCAAAAGGCTCTTAAATTTATTTTTGTTGATCTGACACCTGATGGCATCAAGCAAACTGTTAAGTAGGTAATGGATACATTTCAAAAGATTTCTATCACCATAGTGGTTATTTATTCTAGGCATTAATAGTTTACCACGGCACTTGTATTGTATGAGTGGTTGAGGAAGTATACCGGTGTATACCAGGGGGGGATGCGTAAACGCATTCTCCACTCCGTGAACAAAAAAAAAAAAGTATACCTACCGGTGTTATGGTTTTGTCAGCTTCCCTAGCCTAATTGCCTACGAAGCTGGAGGTTCCGGGTTCGAATCCCGGCGAGGGCATTATTTGTATATTTATTTTTTGTTCCTTGGGCATGGCTGTCTATGTATTTAAGTATCTACGAGTAAATGTATCTATCTATTATATACAGGGTGTAATCGATAAGTGTTTCAGGCCATAATTCCGTAAATATGAGAGATATCAGAAAACTTTTAACTGATATCGATAGTAAGTTACCCAACGAGTAAAATTATACTAATAACTTTTTCTAAATAGATGAAGTAATATTCAAAATACTAAGTTAACATGCTCCCATACATTTAGTATGACGACTTACATCCTTAAAGAATGTCGGGTGTCGTAAGAGATAAAACTGTTAGAGTACGTTCACAGATTCGTTATGTGTACAAAAATATTGTAATAAAATAATAATACTACCGTTTATGAAATAATTAATCTAACATTTATTCTTAAATGAAAAGTTTGTTATCGTTGAATGAACGGTTACCTACTAAATGTATGGAAGGGTTTGAAGTAAATATTTGGGATGTATCTGATTTTATTTCAAAAAGTTATTAATGTAATTTTACTCATTGGGTAACGTACTTTCGATACCAGTTAAGTTTTGAGATATCTCACATATTTACGGAATTATGGCCTGTAAACACTTATCGATTACACCCTGTATATCGTCGCTTGCTACCCACATCACAAGCCTTAATTGAGCTTACCGTGGCACTAAGTCGATTTGTGTAAGATGTCCCAAGATATTAATTTATTCATTATTATTTATTGAATGGTCTATACCACTAGCTGATTACTATTTCCTGATTTAATATAGTATTTTTCATCACACTTGCTGTCTAAGCGCGCCATTGCTTGCGCGCGTAGCGGGAGTAATAGAAAAGTGATATTCCCTTGGGAGTAATAGAAATGCCAATACGTCATTTAATAATATTATGTCTTCTAACTTATTTTTTGTCGGCAAGTGTGATGAAAAACATTGTATGCATCACGGTAGGTAAGCGGACTACTAACTCGAGTCATAAAAGCCCTCCGCCTGACGGCGTCGGGCTTCTAACACTCTCGTTAGTAATTCCGTACTTACCTCTCTTGATGCACAATGTACTATTCTTCTCGTCTTAAATCAGCCCAGAACAAAACTCCTTTTACGTAAGAAAATAAAGTATGTAGGTATATTTCAAGAACTAGCGCCAATTTTACAAGAAAACTGTTAGGATGAGAGTTTTGTATTTTACTGCACTGCCAGAAAGTAATCTCTGGGCGGTGAATTCGCTTGCATATTTTACTGTTCCTTTTTAGAAGTTTTGTTTTATGCAACCTGTTGCAAATTTGCCTAGGTGCAATCAATCAGGAATGTGGCTCACCAATTTTTGATTTTGTCACCACATTAATTATCGTTATAATTCATCTTCGTGGGCCAATCCGCTTGCCCAGCGTGGCGATTATGGGCATTTAACTCCTAATCGCATTCATGAAAGTACCTAGTTAATGAGAGGCCTTTGTCCAGCAGTGGACTGAGATCGGTCGATGATCTACTATCAGCTACAGAATTGTGTACCTATCCAATTTATGAATTCATTGATTCATAAAGTGGGTACGCCCATCTACAGGGAACATTATACGCAGTTATCGATTTCTAAAACGAACATTTGATGGCTCAGAAATACCATTATATAAATACATGTGTATAATAATATGACCATAATCAGTGGCGTTCTCGGGTCGGTATCAAAACGACTGGTTTCTCAAAACGGCCAGAACCACATAAAGACTAGATCGCAAAACGACCACATCTGCAAAACGCCTGTTTCTCGTAATGACTTTCTAGTAAAACGACCACAAAGCATAAAGTCTGAATATCAGAACGGCTAACTATCAAAATGACTTGTTCGCAAAACGACCACTTCGCAGAAGGTATGGATCTTAAAACGCCCTAATAGCAAATTACCTACATCGCAAATGAACTTAATCTCAGAATGGCATAATAGCAATTAGTCTTGTTTGTAAAATAGCATGAAACTATTCCATCCGCGTCATACCATCGCAATAAATAAGTACCTCTCGTGTTTCAGACTTAACTTGTTCCCAATATTAAGTTTTCTGTGAAACTCAATATTTATTTTAACTAAATATTTTGATTTGCGTTTTAATTTTTTCCCAAGTAGTCACACTACTTAATACTATATAAATTATAAATATTGGACGTCATATTCCAAAGAAAAATAGACCAAGCGCTCGGCCACTCGGTCTTAGCAACTACCAAATAATTATTTCGGGTACATGCAATACCTTACAAGACTAGGCGGTACAGGCATCAGCCGCGAAAGCTGATGGGTTCGATTCCCACCGCGGACGTTGGTGATCTTGTTCTATTTTTATGACATCCAATATTTAAAATTTGTTCCAATTTCTGCAAGAAATTTCGGAGATCAAGTTCAATTTAAAAATGCGTAGGTACTATAGAACACATAATATAAGTCCAATAATATTTTATGTTCAGGAAGTATAATATATACCTACTAAAATTTTATTTTTGCTAGTATGCATAATTCCCTGTTATATGCAATTTAAGTTATGATGAACTATTTTTTTCTATTCGATATAAATATGTGTTTTATTGTCTAAGTTGGTTGTCGCCGTGTGGTGACGGCAGTAAGAATACATTTGTCACCTCTTCCTTGACCATTCTTTAATAGAAGATTGATGATGGGCAGTAGCGTCATCGTAGTGGACACATTACTGCGATCGCCAATCCGCTTGCCCAGCGTGGCGATTATGGGCATTTACTTCCTAATGCATCTATACGCATAGCTAATAGGAGAGGCCTACGTCCAGCAGTAGACTGAGATAAGCTGATGATGTGTATGTGTGCCTAAGTTTAGAAGAAAAAACAGCAAGTAAAAGAAAAAAAACTTGTTTAAACGCCTTTTTCATATATAGTTCCCACAGCCTAGAGCTGGAGATTGGAGATTATTTAATAGTCTATTGTAGTTGCTATTCTGATAACTAGTCGTTTTGCTACCATACATTGTAGTCGTTTCACTATTTAGTCCTTTTAAGATCTAGTTATTTTGCTTTTAGGGCATTTAAAGATCTATACCTTCTGCGAAGTGGTCGTTTTGCGAACAAGTCATTTTGATAGTTAGCCGTTCTGATATTCAGACTTTATGCTTTGTGGTCGTTTTACTAGAAAGTCATTACGAGATACAGGCGTTTTGCAGATGTGGTCGTTTTGCGATCTAGTCTTTATGTGGTTCTGGCCGTTTTGAGAAACCAGTCGTTTTGATACCGACCCGCGTTCTCTTGTATTGGAGGCCAAGACACTTTGGTTCGCTGCGCCAGAGGAGTAAGTAAGTAAGTACATGACGTTTAAGAAGTCTATCGAAAAAATGGTAAGTCCTCAAATTAATAAGTTATTAATTAATCTATAAAACTGTCAAAAGTTAATTCTTAGATCTCGCTTATTATACATTTGGCCGCATATAAAATGTACGACGAGTCTTATTACTCGTACAACTGTGGTTTCTGTATATTTTATGCCGTCATGAACAAGCTTAATAGATACGTGCCTCTAATTTTATTTCTCACACAACTTCAGTACTACTAACTTTTATTCGTGTACATTTCGAATTTACATTGCTTTGTTCATGGACGAAGCAGAATCATGGCTCATAATAACAGCTGCAGTAAAACATTAAGTCAATAACCATAAAGCGGCTTTAGTTTTACAATATTCCTAATTTATGTTTTTACAAAGTATGTCTCATAAAATATAATAACAGTGAGGATTTCAACGCAAGCAATGAAACTATAAAAAACATCGAGATCCAGTGCGGACGCAGCTATAATAACACATCTAAATATACTCTCTTCATTAAGGTAGATGTGCCTATCTTTTACGCACCATCTCAAACCATAAATGCTTTCCTGTAGCTCTACCGCCAACTTCGAAAATTGTAAACTTCGAGTATCTGTCTTTGTCACTTCAACAAAGACGTCATCGGTGTAACAGAGACCGATGATCGAAATTTATTATTTCCGACGATTGCAGTAACCCTCTGTTGAACCAAACAACGCTATTTTGGGAACGTACGGCTTACGCTTACCATGTGCAACGATAGTGGGTCATTCGTATGTCTTGACCAGTAGTGGCTTAGTGAATTTCAAATGAATCCAAAAAATGGGAAAACATTATTACGTATTGCCAATTTTGAAATTGTATACGCCCTACATTTGGGTTTGTAAATTACTTTCATGTACTCTTGGGTTTTTAGTGTGCATTTTTTTCGCAAAAGATACCTACCTAAGTAAGTACCTGATGATCAAATGATTTAATGTTGCTAAATCAAATGTTTTTTTTTGTCGGGAATTCATGAATCTTTCGTTTTTTCCGGGTTTTCGAAGAAATAATCATTCACTACTATCACTGTTACTCCTTATACCTATTGTAATTGACGTTGTCTTGATGACATCGCGTTCCCCCTTTGTAGGTTTAGAGTACGAGTAGAAATAAAATGCATGATATATGACATTTATCAAGGAGAATTCATAGTAGGGGTAAAGCAAGAATATTCTCGACTCTCATGCCAATACTCGCTCAGTATAGTCAGTATGGAACTTCGTTTGCTACAGACAGACATAGAATTTAGTGGATGAATCTAGAGATGCTTTGGATGAAATAGCTCAGTGTAACAATGCGCTGGCCGAAGACTAATTAATGATTATTCCTACGTACATACGTATTTATTTCAAGCATAGTAAGCAGGTTATTGCCATGGTTACGGTCACCCGAGTCACGCGGTTTTTTTATCAAAATTATGCTTCATAAACTATGCAATCGCGCATTTTTCTGGTGTTATTAAGACTTTTCGTTAATGGGACACACAAACACGGAAACATGGAAATGCATGTTTTACATAATTTAAGTAGCATAATTTTAGCAATAACAGACAAAAAAAGTTTATGAAATCTCTCAAAAATTTAGTGTGTTAACAGATAATTATTTTAGCTAACACAGAATAATTTCTCACAACATCTATTACACAATCTGATTTAAGTATGTTAGATTTCTGTTTTATTATTTCTCTACAAATAATATCATCAATGGCAATATATTTAACCAATACAATACTGTCTTAAAATAATTTTCGTTATCAAATTACGATTATCCAACTGCATGTTTTTCAAAAAGGTAAATAAGTAAGGATCCAAGTTGTTTAGTTCAAAATATGGGTTCACTCAGAGAGAGTAAAATACTGTGGCAGCTCCCAAATGGGTTTAAAATGGGGTTCGTTATTTACGTCCCTCAAGCATGCTAGGTATTACACTTTAACTTTTTAAACAAAATATCTACTTGAGAGAATAGTGTACTAGTTACCATTACTCCGTGTAAAATATGGCATTTTTAACTAGTAAGTATAGTCTATTGCTTAAATAGATGTCTATAAAAGATCTATATCTGGATCCCTAACGTTTTTTGACCTATTTTTACATTCACTAACGTTTTATGTCCGAATGATCATTTGTCCTAACGCTAATATGCCATATCTTTAATTTTCCTAATATCGTATGGATGATTTTTGTTTTCCCTAATGCGTTATATCCTAATTATCATTTTCCATATCAATTATTCATCCTAACGTTATATGCAATAATAGTCATGTATCATAATTGTCAGTAAGCCTAATGATCGATAATCCTAATAATCGTATTTCCTAACTTTGTATGGCCTATTGCAGTTTATCCTATATCTGTAAGCTACTGACCTGACGGGTCAGAGTATAGCAAAGGGGGCGCGGGAAATTTTTTGATGGGGGTGGTGTCATTATAACACGTATTTTTTTATGCTATCGTATAGAGGACGCTAAAATAAGCATGTTTTGTATGGACAACTTGTCTAAATTTATAATTACCAAGATATCCAAAACCAAATTTTGGGTCTATATCGGGTGGCATAATGTTTTTATTTAATTAAACATTGTTGCGCATATTTTTGCTATGCCGAAATTGTTAATCCTAACTTGGTTGTTCCTAAATATTGTTTGTCCTAATGATTTTCGTGTCTAATGTATATGTACCGAAAAATTATTGTGCATAATGGTGATGTTCCTACTATTTAATGTACTAATAGTGATTACCTACCTTTAACTAGCTTTAAAAATATTTTTTTATTCCTTATACTTAACTATTACTAAATAATTCGCCCTGTTGTCCAAAGAATTTAAGTGAGCAATTTTGACCTGGGAACCGGGGCTTCTATTTCCGCTCTAAGGTATAAAAGGTACCTAACGAACCTATCCAGGTTAAGGTAGGGGATGTTTAGATTATTTCTTTTTTAAATTTTAAACGTGTATGCGCAAAATTAAGTAGGCTAAACAAGTAGTATGCCATGTAACATTATGCCATACATACTCGGCCAAAAAAATTTAGGACAATCGACGTTATGCGACACGACAGGCACCCCCAAATTTTATTTAGGAGCCAATATCTCTCTAAAATTTAAAAAAAATTGTGTAACCATTACCGACATTATAATTAAATATTGTTAGGTATGGCTATTGATCGCTAGGGCTTCTGTCTCTTAGGACAACAACATTTAGGCTAAATGACATGAGGTGAAACGTTATTAGGGATTTCGAAGAATATGGAAAATAACATTAGGGTTTTTAACAGTTATGGTAAAAAATTATTTGGGCAAGTGAGTTTTAGGACAATCATTACATTATGGAAAATGAGTGTTATTGCAACTGATCGATAGGGCTAATGCCCATTAGTGCAAAACAGTTCGGGCAAGTGATTTTAGGACAAACGATGTTAGGGATCTCGAGGGAGACCCGTCTATAAAGTTACATGCTGCGACCATTAAATAACATGGACGTCTAACGCCAGCTCAAAAATGACCCCAGAAGCAATTGTTCAATTGTGCCAAGATGGGCTCCTGCCCATAGCACTTTTCATTTAACACCGCGTATATTTCGGCGCAACATCTTTGACAAATGTTTATAGAAACAAAACTTTGATGGACCGATCACAATTATTTTTGTTTTAAGTTTTTATAGGTGGACATTCACATTCATTGCCGTGATGCGTTGAAGAGGGTTAATTTATATATGACACTAAACTTGTCAACTAAATTTCAGGACGGTTTTTGAAAGGCAATTTAGTATGGCGTGCGGCTTCCTTGTTTTATTTGTTAGTAGGTTACATGATATCGTTAACATTTACGCTTAAATATGTACACTCACTCTAGGCCACTGTAAAACCATGTCGAAGTGAGAAGTACTCAGAGGTCTCTCTCAATTTGATTTATACGGTTAATATAACATAGTTCCTGAGTTCCTCCTCCTCGCGTCGGTTTCCTCATTACTGAGGGTCGTGATTTCCCTGGATGGAAACCAGTTTTTCTCTGGTTAGTCTCCTCCATCTGTCTCTATCTTTGGCTTCATGGAGGGCATCATGGAGCTTGGAATTTAAAGTTGAACGGACTTGGTCAGACCACCTGATAGGGCTACGACCTCTCGGCCTTCTTCCATCGACTTTCCCAAGAACCATTAGTTGCTCGAGGTTATGTCCAGATTTGCGGGCAATGTGGCCAAAGAATTCCAGGATCCTTCGCAGGCAGGTGGTGGAAAGTCTTTCCTTTATACCCAGTTCTTTGAGAATAGATTTATTTGTTCGAAATGCAGTCCATGGAATCTGAAGCAGCTTGCGCCAGCACCACATTTCGAAGGCGTCAATGCGATTACGGTCTGCCTTCCTTAATGTCCAAGTTTCTGCACCGTAACCGAAGATTGAAAACACTAGAGAGAAGACCAGTCTCTTCTTCGTCTTTCGAGATATGTTACGGTCTTTCCATATTCTCTCTAGCTGCGCCATTGCATTTTTGGCCATGCCTATACGTCTCCTGATTTCCTTCTCACAGGACCCGGTGTTGCTGATAAAAGTGCCGAGGTAGAGAAAATCGTCCACTCGCTCTAGGGATAGAGCACCTGAAATTTTGAGTGAGTTGCTGCGGTCCACCACCATGATTTTAGTTTTGGAGTGGTTGATTTTGAGGCCTAATTCTAAGCTAATCCGCTCCATTCTAGTGAGGAGAGACACCATTTCAGCTTCGTTAGCAGCTATGAGTGTTGTATCGTCTGCATAGCGTAGGTTCGTAATTTTGGTGCCACCTACGGTGACTCCACCCTCCCAATTTTCAAAAGTTCGCCTGATGATGTACTCCCCATAAACATTGAAAAGTATGGGAGACAGAATACAGCCCTGCCTTACTCCTTTCCCAAACTTGAAGGGCTCAGAAGTCGTCCTTTCAACCTTCACAACGCCCTGGTTGTTTTGATAGAGCGATTTGATCAGCAAGATCAGGTGCTTAGGGACTCCAAGCTCTTCCAGAACCTTCCACAGGGCCGACCAGATGACACAGTCAAATGCTTTGCTGTAATCGATGAAGCACAGGATGATGGGAGAATTAAATTCATAGGACTTCTCGATCAGATGACGGATGTTTAGAATTTGTTCGCGAGTCCCCTTGCCTTTGACAAAACCAGCCTGCTCCTGTGAAATCTGCCAGTCCAAGAAGTAGCGAATTCTATTGTTGATTATGTGGAGTAGAATTTTACTGGCGTGCGAGATGAGTGCTAAGGTTCTATAATTGTCACACTTAGACGTAGATCCTTTTTTATGCAGTGGAAGGATGACTGATTTTGCCCAGTCGTCGGGCCATTTTCCTGTACGCCAGATATTGTTACATATCGCATGCATCACGCTTGCTCCTGGCATCCCCATTGCCTTGATTATCTCGGCTGTTAGTTGGTCAGGCCCGGGCGCTTTCCGGTCTTTAAGAGCATTAATCGCAGATGTGACCTCTGACAGTAGTAAAGGAGGTTCGAGCTCTACAGAGTTCCATGCTGTTGAATCTTCCAACGTGGAGTGACTGAGAGGATCTCTGTAAAGGTTCTCACAATATTTGCGCCATCGACCTGCTATAGCGTCTAGATCTTGAAGCCGGGTTCCATTATCATCCTCAATTACCCAAGTTTTGGGTTTGAACTGCTTCGAAAGTAGTTTGACCTTTTTGTACAGGTCCGAGCTTTGTACCTTCAAAGAATGATCTTCGATTTCCTGGCAGATGTTCTCTATAAACACGTTTTTATCAAGACGGCATGACCGTTGTATTGTTCTGCTTAGCTCCGAGTATCTATCACGATCCTCCTGGTTAACCAAACCTGCTGATTTCAGTTCTTTCCTTTTTTGGATGTCCGTCCAAGTTTCAGTAGAGAGCCACGACTGTCTACGCAAGATTGGCGCGCGTTGGCCGATAATCATGTCCATCGTCTTCCATGTCAGATCTTTAAGGTGCTCCCACTGTTCGTTTGGACTTGCGTTAGCAGGCGGGGGATTTTGAGTAATGGCCTCGTTCAAACCTTCACGGAACGCAGGCTTTTCTTGCGGACCCAGAGTGCGCGGTCGTACAGTGGGTCTTTTCTTCAGAGACTTCAGCCGGAGAGCAAACCTTGCCACAAGAAGACAGTGATCGGAACCACAATCCGCCCCAGGAAACGTTTTCACATTGCAAATCGAACTTCTCCAACGAGTATTTATCATAATGTAATCGATTTGGTTGCGATACCGGTCACCCGGGGATTTCCATGTGTATAGGCGTCTTGGATGGTGCTGAAAGCAGGTGTTCAATATGGTCATGTTTCTACCTATGCAGTACTCCAGTAGCCTTTCACCTCTTTCGTTCCTATCACCCAATCCAAATTTTCCGACTGTCGCTCGTATGTGATCATCCTGAAGTGTGTTACCCACTTTCGCGTTCCAGTCTCCAATCATAAGAGTTATCTCGCGATTGGGAATTTTAGATACCGTAGCTTCCAAGATGGTATAAAAATCGTCGATCGTCTCCTCCTTAGCAGCTGAATTTGGCGCATACACAACAACAATGTTGAGGGTGCAGGGATGGGAGTTTAACCTGAGTGTAATAATCCTGTCACTGACTGGATTGTAGCCCAGCACATGGTCGTTAATGTGGTGCGGCACCCATACCGCAACCCCGTTAGTACTGGAGTCTGCGGCACCCGAGAAGTATAAGGTGTTTCCGTTGTCAGTTCTCTGATGCCCGTGCCCTCTCAAATGTGTTTCGGTTATTCCCAATAAGTCCAATTTGTGTACTTCCGCTTCCTTTTCCACGATTTCAAGTTTCCCCGGCGCCAGTAACCCATGAACATTCCAGGTTCCGATTCGCCGTTGGTCGCGGATTGAGAAAGTCGTTTTTGTACCACCGGTAGCATGTCTGCGAGCTGCAACCCGGCGGGCCGTCACAGTAGCAGCTTCGGTAGCCAATTTCACACCATCCAGCCCGGCAACCGAATGGCGCCGATTGTTAGTCGGGTCGTCCAACGATATAGCTCTCTTGTTCGTACTTTGCAGAAGGGAAATTTTCTTGGGTTAATACACGTGGTGGGTACCCAGGTCCTTCCACGGCAATCTTTTAGAGGTAATTTAACACCTCACGGCTTTTGCAAACCGAAAAGACGGGCTAATTAACCGCCGCCCGTGACTCGGCGTTGAACGTTTTACAGCTGAGCAGTTCGATTCCAGGCAAACCCTCCTCCTTTCTCATCCGGGCTTGGGACCGGCATCGGCGGAGTTAAGTTCCTGAGTTAGGCCACTAATAATTTTATTTTACAAATTCCTAACTTGAGTAATCAGAAAAGGGCTTCAGACGTTATATTCTTAGGTATGTATTATCTTCGAATCGTATTTCAACAACATGTAGTGAATAGGGAAAGGTATTGAAAGAAATTGAACGTAAGCTTTCCTTCAGAAAATATATAAATGGGAAGAACTTTATATGTGCATCCTATTATACAGAATGATTTTTATTCACCTTTCAAATTTAGAGGGTTAATTCTGAGGAGCTGACAGACATCCAATTCGAGGAAAAAATCTGATGTCCCTAGGTACTAATGTATCAGGGTCATGCTCCATAAAACAACATTTTTTTTTCTCTAATCGGACGTCGGTCCCATAGTAAAAAGTTCATCAATATGACCTCAGAATTAACCGTCTACAATTTTAACGTTGAATATAATATCACCCTGTATTTTAAGTACGGTCAAGTTAAAATATATAGATGCGAACATAATATATGTATACACGTCCTTATAGTAATAGTACTAGGGTTGTATATGCATCATTTTTGCACTTAGGGTGCATCTATATCTTCTACCTAGATTGTAACTGTACTATCCTTCAAAGTAAAAAAGGTAAACAAATACGACTGACTTTCCATAGCATTTGGCATCTTTGGCATATATATCGTGAAATAATAAATATCAATCATTTTTACAAAAAATACAATATGTTAACTTCACGTTCAAGGTTTTAAGTTGGTGATAAAACCAAGACTGCGTTTTGAGATTGCGTGATTATGAAATAATGCAAGTTCGTAGGTTTGATTACTTTTTTTTACTTTCAAATGACGAATGGTATACACAACAATCGAATGCAGCAGCATAATGCAGCCTTGTCAGTGGCTGCAAAAACTTGCATGCCGCGTAAAATAAACAACCAACACAAAAACACCTGTGACAACGCTACGTGGCATGACTATCCTTACCACGATCGTGCTGTGTCTCTGTTGCACTTTTAATTCATGCGAAAGTTGACAGGGAGAAAACATAACGATCGTGGTTCGTGGTAGGTCCTCCGGATCTGGAGATACTAGGAAATGTAACAGTTTGGGTTTTTTGTTTGTGAATCTTGAATTAACTTGACTTTTCTGTTCGTTCTACTCGTACTGATGAATTATTGAAAGCATGAAATAGTATCTATGATATGTGTATTGTGTCTACATCCTTAATATAATTAGTATTATTTTTTAATTCTTGACATTTTGGTAGTAAACAATCATTTGACTAATAGTATGTTTATTTATAAGGTTCACCTAAAGGTTACTTTTAGTAACGCCACCACAAAATATGTAATAACAAGCTCTAGACAAGTAGCTACATATGTAAAGTTTCCTTATCCCTTTCCTACACTAGCCGACACGTAAAAGTAGCAAATACCTTAGGGCGGCCGCATCAGTCAGTCGCAAGACAGCGTTGAAGATGGCGATGTATTTTGGTGGGAGTAGTAGCACACGTAAGTTCACAATTTCGTATAGTTGTGGTGACAAACCTTCTATTTATTGAGTGATACTTACTCTTAAAGAGTTAAACTTTTTTATTTAGCACAAATTAGACTAAAATTAAGTGCTTTTGTGTAAACAATATGCCCATAAATAATAAGTGCACAAAATTGTAGGTTCGGACGTAGCTCGTAAATCGTTCGTCATAAATATTTGCACGATTATGCATAATCGGTCTGTGCATAAAATGAAACCAAGAAAGATGGTCATATGTTTTGAAGAATTGGTTACATATTTCGTCTAATTCGTTAGGTACATATTTCATGGTATTTCAATCAGCGTATCCAAGGAACTAGGGTTAATAATACCTTGTACTTTCATCTTAGTAAGGCACTCCATATTTGTCCATAACTAATATCTCTCGAATTGCTTTAGCTTTGCTATTATGAATGTTGCTCTTTTGAACTCTGCTTATTTGGGGATTAATGATGAAAACACACTGAAGAAGGACGTCCAATCTTGATAGTTTCCGGTAAACTTTGCTATGTCTATCTTCGGAAGCTTCACATCATCACTAAAGCTAGGTGTGAGATTACTGCTAATTCTGCTTGTGCACGACGTAGTACTTTTTAGTATATGCTTTTTAAGTATTAAACCACAAATATTTTCTTGTTTGGCTATTAAAACCCGTTAATTCCGTTCACATCTTTAAATCTATTGTTGAATTCCTGCGGAAAACTCAATGTGTAGTAAATATCGTTTTTTTTCTTGTGTGAATTTGTATTATGTAATATGATTTCTAGATTTGTCTTTTTTCCCAGTTAGTAAAAGTGTATATTGCAAATAGTACTGTTTATTGTACACGTTGATTCCTAAAAATCGTCGCTTTAATCCATTCATCATATTATTATTAGCATTGATAATACATTTTATCTTCTCGAAATCAGGAAGTGAAAATTTTGATTTTTATTTTCTAATTTACCCCCTAAAAGTAGCGTAGCCCTCATATTTATAACTCTTTTTTTACGTTCCACATCCATCGTTGGGTCACCAACTTACATAGGTGTGCGAATATTCAACTCAATCTGCCCAAAAGTGGTATTGGAGTAAATCGGTTGTAACAGACGGATAAATAGACACGCCAGTCCTATGAGGGCTCCGTTTTTTTTCTTCTTGTGATACGGAACCCTAAAAATGAAAGATCGCTTATGATAGAAAGTTTTCTCGTTTAATAATGTGTTTTATTAATGTTTTTCGGCATGTCCATACTAATTTGCAAGATCTTGCATTTACATACAGATCCTGAACGTCACTTTCGTGCATGCGATTTTTTTAATGATAAAAGGCAATTTGATTTTTTTATTTATTTTTTACAAGTATTCGAAGATAATTTAAAACGATCTACATGCATTTTTCTTAAGATTTTAGATTTTTTTTGTCTCGGTCGTAAAGGGTTAAGGTATGAATAATAATATATGTATTTCCCTAATAGCCGTCGTCTTAAGGTTCAAGAAAATGCGGCTCTTTTATTTGAGTGAGATGAGATTTGTGCAGTTTTATGGATGAACAGAGCCTAATGCACGCAATCAGTACAATTGAATAGAAAAAAATGACAATATCAATATCACTCGTGTCATTAATTAATTGTTTTTTTCTATTTCATTGTACTTGTTGCGGACGCTGTATACTCGCTGGTGCAAGTGAGAGGAATACCTAGTTAGTAAGTTACGCGTCGATACAGTTAGCTCACACCGCAATCTCATAGTACGGCCCCTGTAGTTCCCATATTTCCGTGTTTGCTTTTTCGTTCGTTGCCGCGCATACTTTTCAACAGGAAAATGGTGCACCAAACGCTCAGTTCCTAACCTATGCATGCATACGTACAGATGATTCACTTTCATACAACGCTGCATTTATAGCTGTTTTGGTACGAGTAGCGTATACGTTTCTGGACGCCTACGTGGGTTAACTTTATTGCTACTTGTAATAAAATGTCAAAACGTTGATAGTCTACCCATTGACACCTTAGGCCACTCGGCATTCTCGGCAACCATGTCAAGTTTTTTTATTTGTTTTTTTTTTTATATATATATATAAGGTCCTGGCAGAACATCAGCGAGGTGGCTTGCCGCATCTCCATGCTGAGCCAGCGCCAATTCTCTGCCACGACACATGGTTGTTTTTTCTTCATCATCATAAACTTAAGAGCTAGGCTGTTGTCGGTGGAGCAATTTCGACGCTTCTCTTTCCTGGGCTTTCTCCTTGACTGCTTGGTACGAAACTACGTGCACCTTTTCTTTTATTTGGTCCATATTGACCCTCCTTGGTCTTCCTCTCTGTCTCCTTCCCTCATTTACTTGGAATTCCAATATTTTTTATTTTATTTTAAGCTGCGTGCCATATGTACAGTCAGCTGCAGATACCGCTGCGTGTATACAAATGGGTTATTCCCACCTGTTACCACCAACTTGACACCAGTGGTAACAACCGGGAATTTTTTTCCCGACTGTTACCACCAGAGTACTTGGTGGTAACTACTGGGAAAAAGAATTCCCAGTAGTTACCACCAATCACTTTAGTGGTACTGGGAAAAATTAATCCCAGTTGTTACCACCAAGTACTTTACTAGTAATGTGCTTGTTTTTAATAGAATATACACAAAATACATTGCCAGTTATCAATAAGGACCCAATTTTATGAATATTACTTTATTTATAAAATATCTTATTAACCATCGAATTTTACTAAAAATGAATACATTTTGAAAATATTTTTTAAACTTTTTTTTAAATATGATGTCAGTATTACCTACTCTGAAACTGAACCAAAAATATTAAGAACTACGGACTTGATTATCACAGGGGCAGGTAAAAAGGGATGACGGGTGACCGGCTCGTAGAAGGGATAACTTTCATTTTTCATCGTGTTGTTTTAACTGATTACGAATCTCAATCCTTTTTTAAGATTATTATAACTATTACAAGGTTTTAGGTAGGTACTTACACGAAAAATGAAATATTCTTGTTTTGAATAAAAAATCAGTGTAATTCGTCTTTATTTGTAGTATTACATTTTATAATAATTATAGTCTCTGGAAATTGTTACCATTGTATAACAAAATTTATGGCTACTAGGTATCCTATTGCAATAGGACTACTAAATATTAACTTAGTGGTAACTACTGGGAAAAAGAATTCCCAGTAGTTACCACCAATTGGTTTAGTGGTAACAGTTGGGAATTTTAATTCCCAGTTGTTCCCAGTGGTAACAGGTGGGAAAAAAATTCCCAGTTGTTACCACTGGTGTCAAGTTGGTGGTAACAGGTGGGAATAACCCATACAAATTTGTATGCAAGTGGGTCTACTTTTCTCTGCAGCTACACTGTTACACTATACACTGTTTGTAATTTATAATCACCATGTATGTTGCGGGAATGAATAAATTGTTTATCTATCTAAGTGACGCTATAAAGCACGTTGTTAGAAATCTTTTACTAGTTGTCACTGTGACATGGTTGTACAGTGGCTGAGCGTTCCAATTGGTTGAGTGTGTCAAAATCAACGTTTACCCGGTATAATCATGCGTAGATAGATTACCTTAAGTAGTACCTTTGATTTTTCATTTTCAGATATCAGCCCACTGCTGAACATAGGCCCCCAAAAATTGTCACAATGACCGGTCCTGTGCCACCCACCTGCATCCAGCGGACTCCTGCGACCTTCATCAGGTCATCAATCCACCTTGTGGCCTACCCACGCTGCATCTTCCGGTACGTCGCCACCACTCGAGAATAGATTCACGCGCAATGTTCCCCGTCCACTGCCACTTCAGTTTAGTGTTTTTTAAATTGGGACAGAAAATGACTAAAAGACATGTTTATTTTTCTGATCTAGTCATAGTACCCACTGTTTATATGCATCAAATCAGCGTTGTAAATACACCACAAGCGAACGCAGCCGTTAACAAAGCCACAACTCTCGGTTAGGCGTGTACCCAATTTGAGGTTTTAATTAGCATATCCGAACTGCAAGTTAGAACTGTGTTGACGTGGCGTGTTATGATTATGATGGAATGGCCAAGCCATTCTGAACGTGATTAGTTGATTACTTTAGTTTTCTGAAGAATCTTATATTGTGAGTTGAATTGCCAGGCCTTGGTACCTACTCACTATCATAGCATCATATTATTTCTGTCGCGTATTGTTCCGAGCGAACTGAATAGTAGGTAAGTAATTTATTTTTTAGTACAGATGGTGTATTTTTAGGCTCTAGTGCGAGAAGTGTGTCATTTTACGTCAGGTTTTAAACTTCGGAGGGCCATCTGTACTAAAAAACGTCGTACGAGACACGTGCAAAAACTAAATTTCATGTATTTCGCACTTGTGCCGTAATGTACTATTTCCTAACTAGTGCGGAAAAGTATACTTTGCGCATGCTTCGCGTGCGTTAATTTCTCTTTTTAAGGCACTTGTTATGAAAAAAGTCGTTCGATACACGTGTAAAAACTTCTTTTTAACTCGGGTGATTGTCGCCCTCGTTTCACTCGGGCTCCAACTTTTACCCTCGTCGAAAAAATTTTTTTTTGCACTTGCATCGAAATATACTATTGTTTTACCTAATTGAAAAACGATACTGAACAAGCCCTTAAACGGAAAACAACCAATCAACTTTAACCCTATTTTTGTCTCATTTCCGTTTTGCATTTCCAAATAATTAAGTAAGCGCAGGAGTTTGAAACTTGTGCAGCGCTGAAGTTGGGATTTTCAATATGCAGGATAGGAATTAGCTATCCATTATGTTATAAAGTAATAATATGTGAAGTTATCCGTTTTATGTGAAAAGTTGAACGCTAGAAGCTCCGGTGTCTACTAGTAAGTGGAGAACTTGAGAACGAGTGCTGGAGACGTGACGTCTTCCTATTCAGTGCCTAGACGAGCTAGGACTCCTTTGCCTAAGTTTTAAGTCTGTATTTAAAATAGTACTCGGGTGACCGAGCTCGATTACTCAAATTCTGAGCTACTCTTAGCTGAAAAGTAACTGAGATGGATGTTTTAATCATATCAGACAGTTCTTCTTTTGGATCACTTTTATTTATAAAAAATATGTATTTAAATCCATTTCACATTTTCATCGTGACTTAGCAGACGTGGTTATTCCTATGAAAGTAGAGTTTGTCAACCGAGTCACAGTAATATTAGTAAAAAATCGTGATATCCGCATATATGTTAGCGGGTGTACTGCTATTTCGGCGAAACATTCTTCGCCTAATTTTACTTCCCAACCAACTCATGGCAGTCTTTATTCACTTGGCATACCAATATTTACCTAATAATTATTTACCGATTTCCATTTGACCAAATTTTTATTTGGTAATTAGTTAAATCAGGTAGGAACAATGCAAAAGATACATCTGCGTAACGTTGGTTTGCCATGTGATGAGTATGCCAAATGAAACTATGGGAATAATAGATTGAGAAGTGATAATAATTTTATGGCATATTATGCCATAAAATTTTTGCTAAACCAGGCTATCGTAAAGTACAGACAACGCCACACATAATTAATGAAGTACTTATATACCCATAAGTTACAAATTGCAGTCATTAAATGCACTAAAGAAGTAAACTGCACGAAAAAACTGATTGACCCAATTAAGTATTCATAGGTACAGGCAGCTGGAAGCGACTTTGTTTTATAGTATTGATATTTTACTTATTTTATTTATATACTGTGTTTTATACTATTATCTTATTATTTGTTTTATCTCATAATAAATCTTACTCATTCCGTAAATATTTTCAAAAACGGAGCTATTCAAATTTCAAAAGGTGATTTAAATATTTATAAAGCAGCGAGGTGACACCCCTGAGTAATATCCTGCTCAGCATCCTCTTGATTATTTAATATACCCATTATAGTCGCAAGTTCTCGCATATAAAAAACTTAATAATGAGAAATATGAGATCATGCCATTGATTAAGGATTAAAAATGACACCGATAATAAGTTTCTGACTTTTCTGAGAGCATGGAATTGCGTATTGCAACATCACAGGTATTTTATATTTGAATTTTCTCAATGCTCTTGTGTTTTATGGAAAAATCAAAATCTTGAAAAATACTAACCACTTTTTCATAAATGCCATTAAATTGCACTAATGATATCTAAATCAGTTAAAAAAAAGAAATAAAAATAAAAAGTGCATTTCCCCGATGTTTAAGGCCACGGACAAAATTATAATATTGACGTCTCCAGAAAACTACCCTTTTATGGCCAAAATATCACTGAGCGAAGCAATATCAAAAACAAAAATTTACAACAATCTTTAGAAAAATATGTTCTACACGTGCAAACAACAGGAATTTTGGCCAATTCCATATTTTATGCCCTTGAAA
>JALPQI010009569.1:0-41603 GCA_025490895.1 Thaumatotibia leucotreta
GTGCTAATTCAGAGGGCTATGACAGTAACTTTAGTTCGCCTACGGATCTCTCATTTCTAATTAAAATAAAGATGGACCAGACAACCTTATGACGGTCGCCGGGACACGCTGGCTGCAGGTCGCATCTAACCGGTACATGTGGAGGTCCGGAGGCGAGGCCTATGTTCAGCAGTGGACGTCTTATGGCGGAGATGATGATGATGATGAAAAAAACTTAAAACCGACTTCAATTGATTTCTCCAAGATCCCATTCTCAGACCTCGGCTTAAAGCCAAATCGGTTCGCGATATCAGAGATATCGAGTAAATTCATACTTAAGTACATACAAAAAAAAGTCGAATTGAGATTTTTTTCTTTTTTGAAGTCGGTTAAAAATCGCCCGCTACCTACATGATTTGTATCTTCACTACACATACAACATACATAGTATAAAATAAAGTCACTTTTTCTGTCCCTGTGTCCCTTTGTAGGTACGCCTAAATCTTTAAAATTACGCGACGGATTTTGATTCTTTTTAATAGGTAGAGTAATTCAAGAGGAAGGTTTTTATGTAGGTGTGGTCGCTAGTTATAAATTAATAAAGTCACACGGATTACGTGTGTAGCACATGCTCGTGGCATGTGGGTTGTAGCGTATGAAATGTCATAGTAGACGACACACCGCACCGTTTTGCTGGATACGCGCGCGTGCACGCCATGCAAGCGGTATGGCTTAGCCCTGCGACCATGTATAACATGGACCTCTAACGCCAGCTCGAAAATGCCCCCAAAAACAATTGTTCAATTGTGTCAATATGGGCAGGACATAGCGCTTTTCTTAACACCGCGTAAGTATATTTCGGCGCAACATCTTTGACAAACGTTTAGAATATAGCCAATCAAAACTTTGATGGACCAATCTCAACTATTTTAAATGGCGGTTTAAGTTTTTATAGGTTGACATTGAAATTCATTACCGTGATGCATTGAAGTGGGGGTGACACTTGTCAGCTAAAATTCAGGACCGTTTTTCAAAGGCAATTTAGTATGGCGTGCGGCTTCCATGTTTTATTTGTTCGTAGGCTTGGCCTTAAGTAGCATCAAATTGTGACCTTCATACCGTCCACTTATAGGTAGTAGAAATAGCTAAGTAGGTATAGAATAAGAAAAAATGAAGATACCGCGTAATATCAATTAGTTTCGGTTGGAAATAGTTTAAGATACTTACGAGTACGGTCCATTCATCCTTAGTTGTCTTATCTAGTAAACAACTTTCTAACCTAAAAGTACACGTTTTCTGTTGTAAACTGATGTTTGCTTGATTAAAAATTAACCCCCTTATTCATAAACGTCTGCTAACTTAACAAGCCGCTAATAATTGTTTGTTCCTTTCGGTCTTAACAATGTGTCCATAAGAGCAAAAGGGACAAACAATTATTAGCGGCTTGTTAAGTTAGCAGACGTTTATGAATAAGGGGGTAAGCAATTTACTAATCACTACGGACGGACTGCACAAATACGGACTCAGGTATTTTGTTATAGGCAAATATGGCATTTTACTACAGAAAACGTGTACTTTTAGGTTAGAAAGTTGTTTACTAGATAAGACAACTAAGGATGAATGGACTTTAGGTACCTATAGTCACTACAACCGTTGCGTTGCGTAGTTGGTGAATAGTTTCTTGTATTAAATTAGGTTGGTAACTACTTAGCTAGTGTTAATCTGCGGAATTTAACGTGGCGATTATGTACAGTCGAAGAATTTAACACGCTCACTGCGGAACAGGTCATATGTGACCTGTACAAGTATGGTTAATTACAATTTAACTTAATTGCCGCAGCGAAGGTGTTAATTTCCTACCCATTTCGCAACTTGTCACAGTGACGATCAACATGAAAGCTGCTAGGATTGTCATATTATAGCTCTAAGTATGACAAGGTACGAAATGGGTAGGAAATTAAATTCCTCGACCGTACTTATTAAAATACAAAATGTATAAGACACACGGTCGATTGCAAAAAAAATGTACATAGTTAAAGTCCATTTCAAATACGAAGGCCTGATTCCACTTGATAAAAGTCGTTATGTGTCAACAATAGGATCAATGATAACAAATGATACCTGGCCAGGCCCTTTGTGGCGTGATATTTTTTGCATACTTCGGTGTATTTATTTATTTAATCTTTATTGCACAAAAGAAAAACTTATAGTACAAAAGGCGAACTTAATGCCATACGGCATTCTCTACCAGTTAACCTTGAGGCAAAGCAGAAAGATTGTAGGCGGTATAAATGACACGTGCCAATTTGTTGTAGACCAATTAAATGAGAAAAGTTTCGAGTGGCATCGGGCCTTCCTATTTGAAATGGACTATACATAGGTAGTTAAAGGCCTTTAATAAAAACAAAATTTAACGTCATATAAGGCGTCAAATTAAAATTTTCTATTGAGCGATCAAAAATACGAGCCCGCGTTTTTTAAATTTGACTCCTTTTTCTACTGCCAAAGGTTTAACAAAGTACATATTCCATATGAAGGGTCCACGGAAAGAACATGTCTAGTCAATTCAAATTACAGAAGGAAAAATAACCTTACTTTTAACAGAATAAGGTGTGAATTTACCCTGATTTTTTTAAGCACTGGACATGTTTTTTCTGTGGACCCTTCATATAGTTTGTATGATTAACTTTCGCGAATTTTGATTTCCGACCCATAGTATAAGCAGGTACTAGGTAATTTCATTAAATGTCTCACCTAAAACCGTATTCCTTCCTAATCACGATAGATACTTAGGTACAATTTCGATACCTCCTACGTATACTGGTGCAAGTGCAAAATCATCATTTTCCAGGAGAGCTGTTCAAAGGTACAAAGTTCTGTAACTAGCTCATACAATGAAATTATTTCATGATATTTTCAAGAATTTATCACAAATACATTTTAATAAAATCTACATTTTTACTTTTTTGAAATAATTAGTAGTTTTTGAAAAAATGGTAGTTACCTACACCAGTATACGTGAAATTTACGAGTTCTTGTTTTTGATGAACTGAGACAACTACCGTAGACGAAGTATACTATGACTCGATGAATACGGATATATTTTTAGTGCTTTTGATGTATATTTTGTATCATGCACCGTAAATATCTAAACAAACCGGAGTTGTGGCTCTGATGATTTTTATTGGTTAGTTTTCGCCTAATTTTTCACTTGTACCAGTATACGCCTAAATTGATTAATCATGTACCAGTATACGTTGAAGCTTTTTTTGTATGTTATGGGCATTGCAGGAAGTCTAAAAGTATATAAATACAAAGAAAAAAACGCTTAAAATAAAAAAAGAAAACAGATTTACCATAATTTTTAAATAAGTATATTTTTTGTTATTCTTAATGTCCTACTGGATTAATGGTTACTGGAAGAAAGTCTTGATACAAACACATAGTTTTAATTGCAAACAATAAAGACATGTTTTACAACACCAAAAGGCAATATAACAATTGAAGAAATAACATCAACATAAATATTTCGGCGTTGCTTTTACAAAATAAATATATACACAAATTCGATGCCATACTTCAATACTTCTTAGGTGCGTACAGTAAGACGTAACTACTTAGTAATGATTTTAAGACTCAAATTAATAGAAGTATGTATTGGAACTACTAAGTAGGCTTCTTCCGTTTTAGTGTAAGTATGTCAAAATTCAATGTCTTTATAAGTAGCTGATATACTTTTTTTACTGTCTGGGCCATCAGACTTAAAATTATAAACGACGTGTCATTCGTCCATTCAATACTGGTAGTGGTAGGTTTGAGAAGACGATATTATTAAAGACATTATACAAGATGGAATTCGACGAGGGACCTTTACGGAAATGGGAGATAGTTAAGGCTATACTGAGCAACTTTTACTATGGGACTAACCCCGAAATCGTATAAAAATTAAAAACTTATCCATACAAAAAGGTACGGCATGTATACACACAATGTATGAAAGTCATTGTTTTTTACGATTTCGGGGTTGGTCCCATAGTAAACGTTGCTCAGTATAGCCTTAACTATCTCCCATTTCCGTAAAGGTCCCTCGTCGAATTCCACCTTGTATATGCATTAGAAAACAATTTTAAATGGTTACGAATATTATCCACTTGTTATTCAACAAGGACCAAAGGGAATATTGTAAGCTCTGATTTCATTTAGTAATTAGAATTCTTAATATTGGCTCGTAAAGAATATGTATGCTTAGGAGCAGCCATCGGTATCTTCTTACCCCTTGACTTAGCGTTCCGATAAACATAGTTTGTCCCTTTCGGTCTTATCAGTACATATATAAGGCGGTTAGCAGGCAAGCGCTCTGTCTAGGCTTCTACATTGATGTACTTCTAATATATTGTTATTGAACACGGGAAAAAATATCGTGGGAAAATTAAAGAAAGTCAGTTGTGTTGCTCTGTTATTACATATTTGAAAAACACACTACCTAATTCTTCGGCATGAGAATGGCTGGCCAGATTCGTATTCGTATTCGGCCTTGCTAATATTCAGCTATCTATATTAGCTTAGCTGGCAAGCAGTAATCTACTATTTTTTTTATATTTAGGTAGGTAGGTAGGTTACGCATAATTCATTTAATTTAACATAACAACTAATCAAATAACAACAATATTGCTAAATAATAAACAATAGAGCCTACTTTTATGTGTAGATTTTAGAGTGTTGCTCGCGCATACTGGTATAACTTCCTCCCGCGGCGATAAGTGTACTGCGTATAGTGGTACAAGTCACTTAGCTCAGTATACGACGTTCGAACCAAAAAAAGGTGTTAGTTATATCAGTATACGCCACTTTATTTCAAAAACTAGCGGTAATTTCGCCACAAATTTTTTATAGCATGTAGATATAAGTATTTTGAAACCAAATATGCAAAAAAACGAAAATGGCAAAAATGTCACTTGCACCAGTATACGTAGGAGGTATCGATTTGATATTTGTGACACAAATGTACACCTAAACTTAAAAATGGTAATAATATAAAAATCCCGTGAAAAATTGTTCGGATTATATCCTTTAAAAACCCATTTGAGCGATTGCTAGATAAAAAATACATAAACTAAAGTAGGTATATCATCCGCTGCGTGGTGACGGCATGGCATATGCAGCGTGGCGATTAAAGGCATTTATATGCACACCTATTATATGCGTATAAACGCAGCAATACTGAGACTGAGATAGGCTTATGATGTGTGATGATGATGATAAAAATTCATACCGGCTCTTGTGACATCGCGCCTAGAATGCAGGCGACAATTTCCTCGCTCTATCGCAATATTCGAACGCTAATACAGCCTTTCTGGTGTAGAAAGCAGTATTTGCTGTGAAACTACATAGCAAAGAGCTGCCTTAAGTTCTAAGGCAAAAGGCGGCTTTGTGCAATGGAGTTTCATAGCAAATACTGCTTTTTACACTAGGACGATAGTGGGTTGGGCGAGGAAGGGTGAAGACACATACGTCCTATTACTGGAAATACCAGTTGCAAAAACGTTTTGGCAGAATGGGTACAATCGACCCGGGTATGTCGTTAAACTACGTCCAAAACCACCGGTGGATGGGCAGCAGCATCCCTGTAATGCGGTGTACTAAACTGCGATCGCCAACCCGCCTGCCAAGCGTGGCGATTATGGCATTTACCCCCTATGACAAGCACACACAAAAAATGGCCCCGAGGTTCCGGCGACTCCCGGTGCTCTGGCTTTGGTAGCGGTCAGGGCACTAGCGGAGTCAGGGGTGCGAAGAATCTCCGGCGAAGATCCGGCTACCACCACCGACAACCTTTGGCCCTGGCAACACTTAACACGCGCATACTGCGGACAGACGAGAGATTGGCTGAGCTCGAGGAAGACCTGAGTGGGTTACGATGAGACGTTATTGGGCTATCGGAAGTCCGAAGAGAGGGTGAGGACACGATAACCCTCAAGTCCGGTAACCTGCTCTATTTCCGGGAGGGCGACCAACAGTCCCAGGGAGGTGTCGGGTTCCTCGTCCACAAGTCCCTCGTGAGCAACGTGGTGAAGATCGAGAGTGTGTCGACTAGGGTGGCGTACCTTATACTCAGAGTATCCAAGCGGTACTCGTTGAAGGTCATACAGGTCTACGCTCCGACTTCTTCACACTCCGACGAAGAGGTAGAAGCTGTGTATGAGGACATATCAAAAGCCATGCACAGTCCTGAAACCTACTTCACCATCGTTATGGGGGACCTTAACGCGAAATTGGGCAAGCGAAACGATGATGAGCTGAGAGTGGGGCAATTTGGGGTTGGGTCTCGTAATCACCGGGGTCACTTACTGGCCAGTTTTATGGAGAAGGAGGGACTCTACATGATGAACTCCTTCTTCAAGAAGCGAGAACACAGGAAGTGGACCTGGATGAGCCCAGATGGTGCAACCAAAAACGAGATTGACTTTATCATGTCGACTAAGAAGCATATATTTAATGATGTCTCTGTGATCAACGCGGTTAAAACCGGAAGCGATCACCGCCTTGTAAGGGGCATATTAAATATAAGCGTCAAGCTAGAGCGATCTCGGTTGATAAAGTCTACGCTCCGACCAGCACCGATCCAACTCCAAAACCCCGAGAGCTTCCAGCTCGAACTGCAAAATCGTTTCGATTGCCTACCCAGCGACGTGGATGTGGATGAGTATAACGACAGGTTTGTGGCAGCTGTCTATTCCACTGGGTCAAAGTTCTTTAAGACCCAGCGGAAGAAAGGCAATAAGAGGCTCTCTGATCCAACTCTAGAGCTCATGAAGGAAAGGAGTGAAATGGTTCTACAATCCCCAGAAGATGCCGCATCATATCGCCGGCTCAATAGACAAATCTCCAAGTCGATCACCCGCGACATACGCCAATTTAATACCAACCGTATTAAAGAGGCTATTGACCGGAACAAAGGCTCTAAAGTTTTTGCGAGAGATTTGTCTATTGGTCAGAGCTGGCTTGCGAAGCTGAAGACTGGGGACGGTAGGATCGTTTCATCCAAACCTGAGCTTTTGAGTGAGATAGAGAGCTTTTACGGACAGCTGTACACATCAACACGAAGACCCATCTCCAATTTAGCTAACGACCCACGAGCTAAATTGACTCGACACCATACCGAAGATATACCGGATGTCAGCCTGTACGAGATTAGGATGGCTCTCAAACAACTCAAAAACAATAAGGCACCAGGCGATGACGGAATAACAGCCGAACTCCTGAAGGCGGGTGGGAAACCAGTCCTTAGGGCCCTTCAAAAGCTGTTTAATTCCGCCATCTTTAGAGGCAAAACGCCAAAGGCATGGAACAGAGGTGTGGTGGTGTTGTTCTTCAAAAAGGGTGACAACACCCTGTTAAAGAATTACAGACCCATCACGCTTCTGAGCCATGTCTATAAGTTGTTTTCGAGAGTCATCACAAACCGTCTCACACGCAGGCTCGACGACTTCCAGCCTCCTGAACAAGCCGGATTCAGAAAAGGCTTCAGCACCGTAGACCACATACACACGCTCCGTCAAGTTATACAAAAGACCGAAGAGTATAACTTGCCCCTCTGCTTAGCGTTTGTGGACTACGAAAAGGCCTTTGATTCGATCGAGACGTGGGCTGTACTACAGTCTCTTCAGCGGTACCAAGTAGACTACCGGTACATCGAAGTGTTGAAGTGCCTGTACGAAAACGCCAATATGTCAGTTCGCCTCCAGGACCGGAGCTCGAAACCGATTCCATTGCAGCGAGGAGTAAGACAAGGAGATGTTATCTCACCTAAATTGTTCACCGCTGCACTGGAAGATGTTTTCAAGGTTCTGGACTGGAGGGGATTTGGCATTAACATCAATGGCGAGTACATCACTCACCTTCGGTTTGCCGACGATATAGTGGTCATGGCTGAGACCATGGAGGACTTAAGTACTATGCTCGATGATCTCAGTAGAGTCTCTGAAGATGTTGGTCTTAAGATGAACATGGACAAAACGAAGATCATGTCGAACGTCCATGTGATACCAACTCCAGTGAAAGTTAGAAACTCTACACTCGAAGTTGTTGACGAATATGTATACCTGGGACAAACAGTCCAGCTGGGTAAGTCCAACTTCGAGAAGGAGATCAATCGTCGAATCAGACTGGGTTGGGCGGCGTTCGGGAGACTACGCAATATCTTCTCGTCCAATATACCGCAGTGTCTCAAGTCGAAAGTCTTCGACCAGTGTGTGTTGCCAGTGATTAATTACGGATCTGAAATGTGGTCGTTCACTATGGGACTAATTAGGAGGCTCAGAGTCACTCAACGAGCGATGGAAAGGGCAATGCTCGGGGTTTCTCTGCGAGATCGCATCAGGAATGACGAGATCCGCAGAAGAACTAAAGTGACGGACGTAGCCCGAAGAATCGCCAGGTTGAAGTGGCAGTGGGCTGGCCATATTGCCCGGAGGACCGATGACCGATGATGGGGTCGGCGTGTTCTCGAGTGGCGACCACGCACTGGACGGCGCAGCGTGGGAAGGCCCCCCACAAGATGGAGCGACGACCTTGTAAAGGTTGCGGGTGTCCAATGGATGCGGACAGCTCACGACCGATCTTTGTGGAACTCTCTGGGGGAGGCCTATGTCCAGCAGTGGACATCAATTGGCTGATGATGATGATGGGTACAATCTGTACAATGGGTTGTGCTCTGAAGAACTGTTCGTCATGATGCCAACGTCCACTTTTCATTATCGCACCGCTCGCCACCGACTGGGCGCTCATCCTCACACCTTGCAACCTAAATGGTCGCGCACCGTGCGGTTTCAGAGGAACTTCCTCCCGCGGACGGTCCGTCTGTGGAATGAGCTCCCAGCCGAGGTTTTCCCGATGGACTACAGTATGGGGTTCTTCAAAAGTGGAGTGTACAAGTTGACATGTGACACCCCTGGGGTTGCAGGCGCCCATAGGCTACGGTGACTGCTTTCAGGCGGGCCGTATGCTTGTTTTCCACCGACGTGGTATAAAAAAAAATAATCAATTTAATTATCATATTTTTTATGGGATAGAAGGCAAGCGAGCATACGTATCGCCTAATGGTAAACGATCACCGTCGCCCATGGACACCCGCAACACCCGTGGTATTACAAGTGCGTTGCCGACCTTTAAGATGGGAATACGCTCTTTTCTTGAAGATTTCCGCATACCGATAAGTCCCACCCTTTAAACGAAGCGTGAATAAGCATCTAGCGGGCCAGCAAGGCGGTGGCAACTAACAGGTTACTGCTTGTCTCCTGTTCGTTGCCGCCGTGATTTGGGCTCTACTTTTCACTTACGATCAGGTGGAGTGGAGCCACTTTGTTGTGCCAACATAAAAAATGATCGTGACGGTCGGGAAATAATGCAGGCGACAAATAATTCCAGAGTTTAGCTCTGTGCGACGCAGAAAATTTCTAAAAAACGCACAGTTGAGGGCTGCTAAACATCTAAATGGTGAGAATGGAAATGGTGTATAATGAAATATATTCGCAATTAACTCAAAAAATATAACCGTGTGGACGCTGACGGCAGTAAGATAAGAATACATTTGTCACCACCGCAACTCCTCCTGCGGGTGTCGTAAGAGTCGACTAAGGGATTGAAGTGTCACTGACCATTATTTGATAAAAGATTGATGATGGACAGCAGCGTCATCATAGTCACACATTGCTGCGATCGCCAATCCGCTTGCCCAGCGTGGCGATTATGGGCATTTACCTCCTAATGCGTCTATACGCATAGTTAATAGGAGTGGCCTACGTCCAGCTGTGGACTATATAATTATATTATAATAGGCTGATGATGATGATGATGACAAAAAATATGACGTTAAATTTTGTTCAAGGCCTTCAAAGTACAATATTTGGCAATCGATCCTATACAGCGTGATTTTTTATTCACCTTATATCGCTAATGATGAATTTTTACTATGGGGCCGACATCCGAACCAAGAAAAAAGAAAAAAAAATCTGATGTTCCATTCAAACCGTGAGATATTAGTAGGCGAAAACGTATGGAAAATCCGATTTTTTTTCTCCAATCGGATGTCGGTCCTATCCTAAAAGTTCATCAGAATTAACCCTCTAAAATTTGAACAAATTTTGAATGAAAATAAAAAATACGATAGTCCCTTTTCACGTCTACATTAGCATGGAAGTAGACCTGCTAAGTGGCGTGAATTTGGCTGTTTACGCGGGATCTAGGTCCGTAACGGTCGTCGAGTTAGCGCCGAGATGACCTACACTGACCTAGAAAGGCCCGGTGGCGCAGGCGAGTTTTTTTAATACATATGACCAGGATGCTTAGCCAAGTTGCCAATCGCTAACGCTTAGTAGCGTGTCGTAGTTTTCCCTCTCTGTCACTCTTTCATATTAGTGCGACATACAGTTTGCTGCAATTTGTTTACGATTGACGATTAAGCCTTAGTAGTCCGTGGGCTAGTCGGTCTGAAATTAGAAAACGGTAGGTATAATTTGGGGGTACCAAGTGTCCTTTTTACAGTAGTTAGACATATTCATAAGGATGTTAAAAAAGTATGATAGACATCTCAAAGCGGTAGCTAATCGACATAGGGGCTATTTCAAGATTTCCGTTGTATGGTTAAAATTAGGAGGTACAAATTTTCCTTTTCACGGCTGTTAAAAACACGACACAAAAAAAATCAAAATCACGAAATTTTCATAAAGGACTATGCGTCAAAATGGACCAAAAACCAACAGAGCTGGGAGTAGTTTCATTAAAAAGGTCTCCTTATGTACTTTATTTCATTCTATAGGTGCAAAGTTGAATTCCATTGGATACTTTTATATGAGTAAGGCGTTCTTCGGGTACTCCCTAAGTAAATCACTGTCGTCCACACACCATCGTCATAGTATTTACTCTGATGAAAATACAAATATCTCCGTTTTGCAATGGAATTGAACATGGTGCCCATAGAATGAAATGAAATAAATGTAAATACCTATTTAATGACACCACTTTCAGCTCTGTTGGTTTTTGGTCCACTCTCCATACAAATCTGCCCATGGTCCTTTGGTCATAATTAATCATTGGTTGGTTTTAGCAATATGGTGTATATGCAAAATATGAAGCTTACAGATATGCCTTTAATTTTGTTCAAGAGAGTAATTAGATATACAGTGTGTTACCATGACCCAGGCTTTTACGAAAATGGGTAATAGTACGCATTACTGGCAATCGTTTTCAAGTATTAAGAGTTGACAAATATTTAAATTAACTGAACAATTATTTTTTTTCGTTCGAACGATCAATGTAACGCGTGTACTGCTTAGTTGTCAAACGTTGCGAGTGGCTGCGATCTGTCATTGTCAAGTGCCAATTAACGATTTATTTTGAAGTACATTGCTTCTCAATTAACTTTTCTTAGAAAGATAATTACTTTTAAAATTAGGATTTTTAAACAAATAATGCACATGGTTTGGCTAAGAATCTGCATCTCAATCCTCGGTTCAAATAAAAGCCTGCCTCATGTTAACACACTGTATTTAATAGTTCTCGAGATATACTTGATTTTGTAAAACTTGAGATCCACCATCTTTGATTGGCCCCCATTTTTATTAGGTAGCACTTATAAATGGCAATCTTGCATTTTTGATTAATTTCAGACCGACTAGCCCACGGACTATAGCGATTGGCAACTTGTCTTTCTAAGCACCCTGGATGCTACTTGCCTGTGTACCGGCGGCACTAGAAAACGCGGCAAATTTGATTTGCTAGAAAGGCCTGATCGCTTAGGAGTTTTTTTTTATACATTTGGCCTGGATGCTATATGCCTGTGTACCGGCGACAGTAGAAAAAGGCGGCAAATTTGATATTTGATTTGTGTTTAATCTATGGCCTATCTATAGAAGATAAAAAATAGGCTACTTGACCCATTTTTTAAGTTTGTCTTATATAGGGAATGCAATACCCGGCCATTTTTGGTACCCGGGTATTACCCGACTTGGCGTTTTAATACCCGGGTACCCGGGTAGTACCCGGTCTTCGGCCAAAATAGCATAAAGTATTGATTTCTGTGTTTTGAAAGGTCAAGGAAATTATTAATGAAATTCTCTTTTGATTAACAGAATTTACATTTATTTATGAAAATAATAATTTCAAATACGAATTTAACAAATTTCACAACTTGTATATAAAAAAATCTCAGTAAATCACAATATTAAATAAAAAAGATTAGTCCGTAATAGACATGTGTGCCGCGCCGCTGCCGCCGATGATTTTTCCACACCGCCGCCGTCGATGATTTTGACCGGCGTGAAATCGGCGTGTCTAAAGTTTTATTTTCCTCTCAAGTCAAATAATTTAGTATAGGGATACTAAATTGCGAAAGTGAAATAAATCACTCTGGGTGGTAAATTGTAAGCCTTTTATTGGAAGGTCTTAAGACAGGTTAACAACAAGGTGCCAGGCGACGACGGAATCAGGGAGCTTCTGAGAACGGGTGGACCGATGGTATTTAAAGTCCTCTAGAAGCTCGTCAATTTGTTCGGGGGCAAAACACCTAAAGCATGAAAGTCATGGAAAAGAGGCGATCTGGTGCTGTTCTTCAAAAAAGGTGATAACAGCCTTTTGAAGAAGGTTATAGTCATGATTATAAAATGTTTTCAAGGATCATCACGAACCGTTTAGAACGCAAATACTTGATGACTTCTAGCCTCCCGAATATAATGGATTACGAAGGGACCATATATAGTATCTATAGAGCCATAGACGGAGATATGGATGTGTCCTTACGCTGCGGCAAATCATGCAAAAGGTAGAAGAGTATAATTTGCATTAAGTGTTTGTGCCGTTTGTGGACGATGAAATAGCCTTCAATTCGGTGGAGATGTGGGCGCTGCTTGGGTCATTAGTGATGACTATCGGTATGTCGACGTTGAAACAATGTTGGTTACCAGTGATGACCACGATGCTAAAACGTGGGTCACTTACTCTCGGACACATCTCAAAACTCAAAGACCCTCGTTCGGAGTTTCTCTGTGTAATCGAATCTGTAATTAGGAGACCTGGAGACGCACTAAAGTCACCGACATAGCCATCCAGATTATGCTGAAATAGCAATAGGCAGGCCACATTGGCCACAGAAGAGCAGGAGCCGATGGGGTCGAAAAGTGCTCGTAAGCAGATAGTTTTGCAGCGTAGGATTTCCACCCACAAAATGGACATGCGATGCGACGGTATGAAGGTTGCAGGGCGGGAGTCTCGAATCTGGATGCAACAGGGGAGACTGATGTTCAACATTGAACGTCTTATGACGTCTTATGAGATGATGATGTCAACTCACGTTTGAAACATTAAAAATTTAATTTCAAAATCATTATAAAAACACGAAAGCACTTTGCACGAACAACTCCGGTCAATATCCGACGCCTTCGGCATTGTTTTCAGTTGGCGTTTACAAATGAAGTTACACCATATAGGAAATGTGTCTTCGCGTCGTCTGTCTCAATCTCACTGACTACAGGTGCAAATGTAAATTATTAACAAACGAATGCCACAGCCAGGGTGAGGAGTAAAGGGCTTAGAACTAGTAACATGTGCATTGTCGTTGTTGTTTATCTTCTTATAGCTACCTACCTGAGCGGCGGGCAGCGGCGAAAACAAAAGGGTTGAAATGTGAAATGAACGGTTGTCTCACCCGTTCGATATGCATTTGAAAATATAAAGTTTCGCGATTTAAATGTAAAATAAGTGAGGGCTAGATGATAATAGAAATAGTTATAAGTGCCATAACTCTTTAACTCTTATGTTAGGGTTTCGGTCGTAACATTATTTAACTTTTACATTTTTCAATATATTTATTATTTCGGGTAAAACCCGGGTATGAGATGAAAACCCGGGTTTTGCCCGACCCTAAATATTGTCGGGTACCCGGGTTTTCGGGTACCCGGGTTGCATTCCCTAGTCTTATATTATTAATCATTGTCTGATTAACAGAAAAAAAATATAAATATATTTTTTCACGACCTAGAAAACCGTAAAATTATAACTTAAAATTTTAACTTTCGTTACCGCGCGAAAACGATACTAGCCATGTTAATGCTTAGATTATCTGTGGTGTGACGTCACTCAAACCGAAAACAAACATTTAAGTATTAACAGACGTTCGAATATGGTCCGCACCGCACCGCAAACTTGGTCCGCTCCGTACCAAATTCGATGGTGTGTTCAGCGGTCCGCTGACATTATTATTATTATTGACGGTGCGGTCGGTTCGATGGTTTTCCCACAGGATTTGTTGCAGTCCGTACCAAGTTCGCTCGTGTGGACGGGACGGCGCCACCGCACCGTTCCGCGCTTTATTTGTAGGTAGGGTTAGTTGTGGAACATTGACATAAACGGACACAATGAAACTTTGCGATATCTCGGAAACCTGACCTTAACGGCTAGCCCCGTCTATCAAACAAAGATGAGCTTAGGGACCCTCCACAACTCCCCAGGGTGCGAGCGACGATCGCAGAGGGAGCACGTCGCTACATGCTTCAAAGCGAATTGAACCAGGAAAAGTAACAATTTTTATTTATATTTCGTAATTTTTTGTAAGAATACAGAGAATCGTTTGGTAGTATTTATATTTTTGTCGTATTGTATATATATATTCAAGTTTATCTTAAGCTAAATACTTTTAAAATTAGTTCAAGTTTTGGCCTCGTTTTTTTATTTAGTTTAAAATAATACCCTGGTGTCTCATAATGAAACATTTTTATGTAATGTACAATGAAACAGGTCCATGTTTCGTTGTGTACTGTATGGTTTTATTGTACACCGAATGTGAAATTGCAAAAGGTTACTATTCTATGAGACTGTTTATTTAAACATGTTTCATGTTTAGCACCTCATTATCAACCTATTAAGGCTTAATTGTATATCCTAGGGTTAAACACTGACAAGTAAAATGGTCACTTTAGCTCCTGCTGGTGAATACCTGGTTATTTGGCTAAACCCGAGTGGTACAAGAGAGTCTAAGTAGTACATTTATAATATTTTTGGTTGAGTAGTATATTTATATTATATATTAAATATTTCGTAAAATTATATGCGTAGTAATAGTGGTAATAAAATATATTTTTTATCTTTTAAAACATTCTGTTCCTACATATTGTATTAATATGTGATTTGAACATTTTTCGGTTGCTTAATGCGCCAATGTCATATAGATTCGTTAATAAATTAATCTTCCCAAGAATTTTACTAAAAACAACCACATCATATATAATAACCTGTTTTACTACGGATTATGTAACTCTGTTTCAATGTTGGTTACCCGTGATATTTTTAGTTTACAATGAAACAGTTCACGGTGTTTCACTGAACACTATTTATTAGTACACATTGAAACAATACACTTTTGTCAAAAACATTTTAAGAATATATACGCAATTTTCAGAACTAGATCCACTTTTTTACACACCATAAACAATGATGACTATTAGTCTATCTTATGGCAAAATATACGATTTTTAACTTTCAAATTGGCTGAAATAGTACAGTTTAAAAAGTTGAATGTTTCATTGATGGCAATAGTTTAAGTAATATGTTTAACAATAATACATACGTACACAATAAAACAACATGATATTTATGTTGTCACAAAGTGTATGATATCTATCGTGGAGATGCCCAGGACCTTCCCGCGTTCGCCTGGGTTACAGTCATACTACGACGATACATAAAACATAACTTTTTTGCAATATGTCGCAGTTATCGACAACATTGTTAAGTTACTATGAAACTTGGGTTGTATGCAATGAAACATTATTTCAGTTTCATATATCTTTCAGTGGTCTTATTAATCATTTAACAAATTAGAATACTATTAAACTAAAGCTACTCCAGCCTACCGTTATTATTAACTTTCCTTTATTTTGTATTCATTGCAAGCGTACTTATATATATGTTACATATAACACAGTTCCAATGTTGGTTAAGTCTGTTTCATAGTTCATTGGATTTACTAAATCTGTTTCAATGTAAAAATTCAGGTGTTTCATTGCATACATGCACGAGGACACAATGAAACAAATCTCATTTTTTGTTTAAAGTTGCATAACACATATACTATTGAAAATAATTAGAAACCAAGAATGCGATTCGATAGCCAACTAAATTGTTTATCTTCGAACACAATATCACACTCGTAACCTCAAAAACACCAGAGATACAATGGTTTGTAATTTAGTTCATTGATCCACAACTTACCCTAATTAATTAAAAGTAAACAAAAAATTCGAAGATTTTCCAAGCAATTCAGCAAATGCATCAGAATTCATGCGAAAATATGTACGAAAATCTTCGTCATCGAGGTCTCTAATAATCGCATATAACTATATGACTCTCTGCCTTTTAAATACAATTTCGGCCATTCTTTTATTTTTTTTTTCTGTCTATTAATTGGTTTTGTAGCGACGATGGTTGCCACAACTAACGCGATTTTAGCTTGTTTGGATAAAATCGGAGGCATATCGACGTGATCACTGTCTAGTAGCACGCAAAAGCACTGGACCGTTTTTGAACGGTGCGATGGTGTGGCGAGTCGACCGCACTTAGGAAGCGGACCAAGTTCGCGGTGCGGAGTGGACCATATTCGAACGTCTATTAATACTTTTAGATTCGACATGAAGTTAGTTTAAGATCCTATGACGTCACATCATGGCCGACACCGTTTTCAGAGTACGAAATAAAAAAAAAAACAAATTTTTCAATAAAAAATATTATGTACCCATCAAACACTTTTAATACACCGTAATCAAAAAATATTGATCTTTTCAATAAATACTACTGAAAATAATAATTTTTTGCACTAAATTTGATATGAGTCAAGTAGCCTAATTGCCGTGCTGCTTTAAAATTGTGGCCATAATATATTTGAATTTGATTTACATTGCTATGTCAAAAAATTCTAGTAAGTCTTAAATAGTATTTCAAGTTGATTTCAAGCCAGCAAGCGAATACGCAACGAGTTAGTAAATGTTTTCATTTTCGATTCCGGTGCTCTACAACCAAATATGGGTAAGGCCGCGGATTTTGACGAATTCGGAGCTTAAAATTTGTCTTGCTCATAAAAAAAACTGATAACATCTAGAGAACTCTGATCAATTTTAAAATATTCCCCTATGCTCAGTTACATGTAATCAAATGAAATAGCTAATTTAGCTCTTTATTTAAAATTAATAAATAAATATTTCTGCCAAAAACGTAACGAAAGTCGAGTAATTTTTTCGACTACGAGTACTTAAAACCTTTTTTTTTTATATTATTAGACTTGTCAGCATTAAATGTTTGTTTTTAAACCAAATTATAATGATAAACGATTGCTTCGTTCATTAAGGACTTATGATATGTGAACAATTTTACTGTTTTCTTTCCCTTTACTTTTTGGGTCACCAATTCCAAACTTACGTTACGATACTTTCGTAACGCTGTTTTAAGGTCATATTTAAGCCAATGTTGGTAGAAATGTATTTATCGACACTATGAACTCTTATTCTAGTAGGGCGACACCCATAAGCACACTCACTCCCATAAATTCGTTAACAAATGGTTGTTACAGTGCACGCGGCGAAAGTTTTAGCAAAAAACGTCTAAAGTGGTAGTGTGATTTTCACGGTAAGTAGTGATTATTATTAAACGGCTGTTTTTTCATACGAAAGGGTTTAGTTGTAAACGTCAGTAGCATGTACTATTATGTTCAGATTGCAATTATTCACCAAGATAATCAAACTTTTTTCAAATATACGTTACACTTGTGTTACGAATACGTTACATTTTTACAAAACGTAACGTATTTTTTATGTTACGTAACGAAAATATGTGGTAAAGGGAAGTGGACACAGAAATTTACTAATTTAAATGAGTTTTATTAGATTTTGAATGACAGCATACTGTAACAAGTGTTTGCGAAACAAATCAAATTATTTTGTTATTTAGGTATTTTGATTTGCGTTTTTAGAAGTAATCAGCTTTATCCAGTGGGTAATTTTACCCCCCTAGGGCTAATGAAATACAGTATAATTATTAACGCGTTTATTAGTGTTAATTAATAACAGTTCATTTTCCATTTAAGCATTTATGGTGATTTATTTTAGTTTATTTAGTTCCAAAGATTATGGCATTAAATATTAGTAAATACTGTTAATTTAAGTTATTACCAAGTATGAGAAATTACATCATATGGGTTGATTATTATATTTGATTAAAACAAGTATTTAGCGATAAAAATATGTTTTTTTTTTTGCGACCTTTATTTAATCAGAGTTCATACCAGTATGAGCTGAGCTTTATATGCGTTTTATGGTAACGTAACGTATTTTTTTTATGTTATGTCTGTGTCACATTCGTCAAAATCCGCGGCCTTACCCATATCATAATACCGTAAGATGGGGCTATTTGAGACCCAAGTGGCTATTTGGTATATTGCATGGGTCTAACACCTTTAATTTATCGAAAATGTTCGTATCGTAAGATTTGGAACAAATATCTTATACTTGGGACAACACATATTCATAACATAATATTCAATGCTAAAAAGAAATCGGGCTTAAATGCTGTTTTCACCTTAGTACCAAATAGCCCCGTGGATCTCAAATAGCTCCATCCTACGGTACCATATTTCTAAAACGTCGAAATCCCAAAACAGATTATAATGTGCCACTGGCCCTACACCATGCTAATCGAATTACTATTGTATGTCAGGTGTCGGCTTCTCTCTGTTTTGCCGCGAAATACCGTGTGTATACATACTTCATTTCATATGCCAAGGCCCGATTCCATTTAAAACGGCCATAAAACGTACCTAAGCAACGGGATTAGTGATAACAAAAGAAACCTGGCCACACTTTTTGCGGCAAGATATTTTACACGCAACCTAATAATCTTGATCGTAAATTCGCGGGTAGTTTAAAGGTACGTGCAGACCAAAAGAGCATTCGCTGTTCTATCCCCCTACTCTACGAAATTTGATCGTTACACGAAACGTGATTCGTCGATTTCGTAGAGTGGGGGATAGAACAGCAAATGCTGGTTTAACCTAAAAACCTTTAATTTCATATTATAGTTGTTATCTGACTTTCTTTATGATTACATTGATTACATGTTGGTAAACAATTTTATTAATATTCGTAGTTATGTTTCGACATAGGGACACAACTAACCACCCGTCCAATGATGAAGATAAACCTAACTTCAACTTCATCAGTGACGTAAAAAGTTTTGCCTTGCTTAAAAAGGTTTTTAAGCAAGGACGCCCAAGATGCGATTATATCATACGTTTGTCCACATTTTGACATTAGATAAAATAAATATTATATGCAACAACATTATCTATTATGAACATTATACTTTGTAAACGTTATATAAAATGGCATTACTGATATAAGTAGCCATCTACTTTATAAAAATAGATATTCTGAAATTATATCTTTCGTTCATTATATCTACTGAACATTATACAATCATTTTTATACAATGTGAGCGTATAATTATTAGGGGTCGGAACTATGGGTGCAAAACTTTAACAAAATTTCTCAAGTGGACTTGACATAGCACATACATCCATAAAATATACATATCTACACTTCCACATATTGTTAGTTGAAGATTGCGAAATAGGGAATAGAATTGGATACAGATTCTTCAATAATATTCGTATTTTTCTTGGCTAAAGTGTTCTCATATGTCAATTTTAAAGTTTTGTTAAAGTACGCACCCATAGTTCCGACCCCTAATAATTATAATGTGGCCATTACATAATTAGTTCTTATGTCTTGTATTACTTACCCATGTTAAACTAATATACATCTTGAATATAATTATTAATTTATATGAAATAAATACCGTTAATAACTAATATTTGTATTTTTATTTTCAAGTTTCAAAACGTCTCAATCTCGCTTTAGCTGCATGCAGATGGCGCCGGAACGTGCTGATTTGAAGTGGTCCAATTAGATAACAAAAGACAAACATTATGAGTCCTATTGTTAAGTTTTAAGTGGAATCGGGCCATGGTATATGAAATGAACTATACCTAGGTATGTATCTATGTCGTCAGTAGAAAAAAAAAGTTAACAAATATGGCTGACTTTCCATAGCATTTGACGTCTTTGACACATCGTTTGCAAATATATTTATACATTAATACTAATACATATTAATAATTTTAACAAAAAATTAAATAAAATGTACCTTTTAGACGACAATCACTGATAGACTCCACCAACAACAGCCAAGCTCTTAAATAAATGATGATGATGAATGAAAACAAAATTAAACGTCAGAATTTTTGAGCTACGAAGTAAAATTTTGTGTAATAACTTTTGAGAGTGAAGAACATATTCATATTTTCTGCGAGCGATCAACATAACGCACTAACATTTATTTTATTTTATTTGCCACCTTTTTCTACTGCCATAGATTGTGGAACAGAATATACCATAAGGCTTTAACTATGTATCATTTTTTTTTAGTACAGATGGTACCTTTTTTAGGTTCTAGTGCGAGAAGTGTGTCATTTTACGTCAGGTCCAAAACTTTGGAGGGCCATCTGCACTCGTCGTACGAGACACGTGTAAAAACGAAATTCGTAACTCGTGTCGATTTACACTCCCTATCGGTCGTGTTTTAAAACATCGCCACTCGTTTCGAATTTCATGTTTTTCGCACTTGTGTCGTAATGTACTATTTTTGCTATGGACTTTCAAACGATGTGGATTTTACAAGAAAAAACAGTATATTTTTGAGACATTTATTGTATGACACTTATTAATACATTCAGACTTTCCATCTAAAAATAGTTTATAACTTTGAAACTTCTCTAAAGATACCTAAATAAAGTTATACAAGGTGGAACGGAATAACGATCCTTCCCGCTACCGACCGAGTCTTTATTTGGTTTATTTTTATTTTGACTTCAAAAAAATATAGGTACACAAAATTAATTGTATGGAGAATAGACGTTTCACGAATTTCTCCATACAAAACGCCAATTTCATAGGTAATGACCTAAGTTTTAATTTGTTCTTTTCTTTTATGATTCTTTGTTTATTTGTAAGTAAATTATCATTTGAATTGTTTGTATGAATTTATGTAAAACATTAAGCAATTAATAACAAGTCAATGTTGATGAAGATCCACCATAAATATTGTTTGAGTAAGGTTACAAATTAGAATAAATAATACTAGTGTATCGTATTTCATAAATATTATGGTATATTTCCTTTAAGTTTTTACTTAAACCTAACTTAATACAATTTCGTATGCGTAGGCTTAAACTTAGAAATGCTTTCTTAAATAATTAAATTGAACAGATTTACAGGTGTTTTCAAATTAGTTGCCGATACCTCAAACGAACATTCTTTATTCTAACCCCCCACTCTACGAAATTCGATCGTTACACAAAACGTGATTGGTTGATTTCGTAGAACGGGGGATAGAACAGCGAATGCTCTTTTGGTTTGAACGCACTTTTAGGGTATGCATGTGTTCATGATATAGGAATAACTTATGTGAAACGTAGAAAACTCGAAAAAATAAAATCACTTTCTATGAAATGTTGATCACCCGGTGGAACCGCTTTGTATGGAAAGGCGATTTTTTTTATGATTTCTATTTGAGTCCTATAAGTAAAGTTGTTCGTTATCATGAACGCATGCATACCCTGAGGCTGCGACCATAAATAATATGGACGTCTAACGCCAGCTCTAAAATGCCCCCAAAAACAATTGTTCAATTGTGCCAAGATGAGCAGGACATAGCGCTTTTCTTAACACCGCGCATATTTCGGCGCAACATCTTTGACAAATGTTTATAGAATATAGCCGATGAAAACTTTGATGGATCAATCACAACTATTTTTAAATGGCGGTTTAAGTTTGAATAGGTTGATATTGAACTTCATTACCGTGATGCATTGAAGAGGGGGTGACACTTGTCAACTAAAATTCAGAACAGTTTTTGAAAGGCAGTTTAGTATGGCGTGCGGCTTCCATGTTTTATTTGTTCGTAGCCATGAGGTATAGGCAACTAATTTGGAAACACCTTATATTTTAAGCGTAAAACATAAGAACACAATTAAAATAATTATACAAGTTGTAACATAATACGGTAGCATTTAATGTTACATTTTTTATTACCTTGAACTGGTCACTACTATTTTGTGACATTCTGTATGCAAAAGATAACTAAACTATTAAAGCGTAAATAAATCTACTATATTTAATTTTAAAAACAAAATATATCACATTTTTAAATGTTACATTTTCTGTATAACTTCTTTATAAAGGTGCGTTCAAACCAAAAGAGCATTCGCTATTCTAACCCCCCACTCTACGAAATTCGATCGTTACACAAAACGTGATTGGTTGATTTCGTAGAACGGGCGATAGAACAGCGAATGCTCTTTTGGTTTGAACGCACCTTTAGAAGCAAAAAATTTAGAATCGTTTGCAATAAAACATAAGGTAAATAACTGATAGTAACTGGTCACCTTATAAAACACATTGTTTACCTGTTAAAGGGAATTTCTCCGAGCTTTTCAACCGCCGTGACTTGTATGATGGTAGTTGTCAACTACGTCTACCAATATGTTCAAAACTTCTTGCATCTCTCACGGGATTTCTGTGATAAGGCTGCCACCGAAATCACGACGGTTGAAAACCCGGAGAAATACCCTAAAGGAATTCATTTTAGAATATGTGATCAGTTATTGAAGGAAGGCTAGTTTAATGTATTTTATTCTACATATAAGTTTCTATTTTATAGAAATAGCATGCAATTGAATTGATCTAAAACAGTAAAATTGTATTTTTACGTACTTACTGACGGACAATTTACATTATAATTATGCTTATTTCATGGTATTGGAGTTAAAGAGATCCATTAAATATATGAGCAAAAACATTCAAATCGAATACATGTATTATTTGTAACATTTTCCTAATTAATTAGGCACTGATCTCACAGCGAGCTACTAAGCTATGAACTATGGGCTATAAACACGAACAAAAGATACGCACTGCCGTGTAAATAAGAGACACGGCGATACTCGCCCAGCTATCAGCTATCACCGCCGGGCGAGTATCGCCGTGTCTCTTTTTTTATACGGGAGTGCGTATCTTTTGTTCGTGTTTATAGCCGATAGTTCATATCTTAGTAGCTCGCGGTGAGACCAGTGCCTTAAGATAATTATATTTTATACCTAAGAAGTTTACCCTATAAAAACCTTAAAGTATTAAAGTTCATTCAAAAACATAAATTATAGAAAGCTTAGAATGCATTTGTAATCATTTATTTTTACTTTGACCATTTTCAAAATTTTGAATTAATGGCTACATTTTGGTAAATTTTGCTGATAGCAGAAAAAAATTGTCCCAAGGTTTTCCCGCGTTCACCGCGAGCTACTAAGCTACGAACTATCGGCTATAAACACGAACAAAAGATACGCACTCCCGTGTAAATAAAAGAGACACAGCGATACTCGCCCGGCGGTGATAGCTGATAGCTGAGCGAATATCGCCGTGTCTCTTTTATTTACACGGGAGTGCGTATCTTTTGTTCGTGTTTATAGCCGATATTTCATAGCTTAGTAGCTCGCGGTGAGACCAGTGCCTTAGGCTAAAAAGTTGTTTACTATATAATAAAACTAAAATTTAATGGGCCATATGCAATTCCATTCTTTCAGTAAGTTTTATGCACTACAAAGTAGTTAAACATGTTCTTAAAAGTGCCTTAACATTAACAAATAGGAAAATATTCTCAGAGAATAATTTAGATAATCATAACCTTAGTAAAACTTTCGTCTATTTCACTATACATACACCGTGTCCGTTCATAACGAACAATTTAAACCAGGCATTTCTGGCAGACATTCTTTCATTTAGAGACTATAATGTAATAGGAAATTATCTGGATTTGGCTCTGTTTCAGATAATGACCTCTTACTCTAAAAAATAATTTCATGAGTATTTGTGCAGAAACTAAATTTGGACTGACGTATTACCATTAACAAGTATTTCGTAGTTTTCACATACTTATTGACTGGTATTTGAAATAATAAGAAAAACTAAACGAAAAAGCTCTAAGTCAAAAAAACATTAAATATTATTAAGAGTTCAATATTTGTTGGTTATGACTTTTACAGTTTTTAACAGTCTGTACAAAATCATTTACAAAAAAAATGTGTATTAAAATATTATCGAACCGGGTTACTCACGTATTTAAGTCGATGATTGCTCGACCTGTTTCGACCCATTAAGAGGGTGCTCCGCACGCGGACCCTCTTAATGGGTCGAAAAATGTCGAGCAATTATCGACTTAAATACGTGAGTAACCCGGTTCGATAATATTTTAATATGTTTGAGTCTCACGTTAGTTATGATCAGAGATCGGACAAATGTGCGTTATTGATCGCAATAATATGGACATGACTCCAAAGTCGATTGAATTTAATTCATTTAATCATTTTCAGAAAATTACTTTTTTAACACCGGTAACTATGAATACCTTCGTGAATAGAAAGCTAAAGCTTCGGAATCATATTTCAAGAAATCATTCGTTCAATTATTATTCATCCAATCAAATTTGGTGAGATGTCCATATTATTGCAAACAATGACGCACATTTGTCCGATCCCTGGTTATGATTAAAAAACATAGAGTAAAAATCAAATCCCGATATTATTTTTCCTTCTAAAGTTTAAAATGATAAATCTTTCGGGTTATTCTGGCTCACGGTGTATAAGCGAACAAAAACGACTATCATTTCGATAGTCTATACGGCTTATAGACAATCAATTTACAGAGCATTCAATCCTTCTTCACATACTTACTGTAAATCACCTCGCAATCCGGTCGCAGGCTCCTAAACGCAGCCACCCCAGCATCCGTAACATTAGTCTCAGATAAATCCAGAAACTGCAGCAAAGGCGCCGACGTAGCAAGATGATCTAGACTCCTATCTGTAATGGTCCTAAACCCAGTCACGCTTAAATGCGTAAGTGACGACCTATCTGGTCTAGCACCTGGCACTTGGGCTCCAGGATAAGGCCCATTAGGGCCTATATGTACGTAGTTTATATCTTCGCCGTCAGCTCTACCGAATCGCCTTATAGCGGAATCTGTGACGAGGGATGAAGCGTCTAAATGAGAGCCGGGCGGGGATAGGAATATGTTCCTTGTGTCTATGCGGTTTACGTTCGAGTTTCGGTTGAAGGATACGACGTGTTCGTTGTCGAGTGAAAGGCGGTAGACTGCGTGGAGACGTTGACCTACGTTCACGTATAGGACGTGGTGACGGGGTGGAGCTTCGTCCTGTAACCAAAACGATTTAGGTGACAAATCGTTGCTATATTGCTATATAAATTGAGGATTGTCTTCAAAACTTATTTCCACTTTCAACTTTTTTTAAACTATGAATGTAGTTTTGCTAAGAGAAGAGAAATACATTTATGTTTACAATTTCATGTTCAAGTCTCTTGTCTTCTAAGCTTTAGATCCGAATTGCTGTAGATCCGAGGCTGGCTGCGACCATATCGTCGGCTGACAAGCAAAACTCACTATAAAAACTGTCACTACTCTTAGCAACCTCTTATGTCAGTATTAAGTCAGAACTGAGATACGAGCTTTATTTCAAGTAGGTATTTGTTACTTAGTGAATTTTGCTTGTCAACCGACGATATATAACATAATATGACGTCTAATGCCAGCTCAAAAATGCCCACAAATACACTTGTTCAATTGTGCCAAGATGGGCAGGACATAGCGCTTTTCTTAACACCGCGCATATTTCGGCGCAACATCTTTGACAAATGTTTATAGAATATAGCCAATCAAAACTTTGATGGACCAATCGCAACTATTTTTAAATGGTGGTTTAAGTTTTTATAGGTTGACATTGAAATTCATTGCCGTGATGCATTGAAGAGGGGTTGACACTTGTCAATTAAAATTCAGGACCGTTTTTGAAAGGCAATTTATTATGGCGTGCGGCTTCTATGTTTTATTTGTTCGTAGGTCCAATCAAAAATATTTTTAAATAGTGGTTTAAATTTTGTATAGGTTGATAAGGAAATTTATAACCGTGATCCATTGAAGAGGGGGGTGACACTTGTCAACTAAAATTGAGGACCGTTATGAAAGGCAATTTAGTATGGCGTGCGGATTCTATGTTTTATTTGTTCGTAGGTCCAATCAAAAAATGTTTTAAATGGCGGTTTAAATTTTGTATAGGTTGATATGGAAATTCATAACCGTGATCCATTGAAGAGGGGGTGACACTTGTCAACTAAAATTGAGGACCGTTTTGAAAGGCAATTTAGTATGGCGTGCGGCTTCCATGTTTTATTTGTTCGTAGGAGGTTGGCCTCGGGTGTACAGCAATCATTTCATGAAAATGACGTTTTTCTTTCACTGTAAATGCGGGTGTTTTTTTTTCTATCAAGTGTTGAGGATACGAGATTGAGTTGTTTTTTTATGTGACGAAGGTAGACAACTGAGCTCTCAGCCCACCTGATGGAAAGCAGTAACTGAGGCCCATGGACAAAGTGATCAGAAAATCGCCTATGCGCTGCCTACCCTGAGGACTTACATGAATTGCCTATATCTATGCCAGTAATTATACCGGCTATCTTACCCCCAAACCGGAACACAGTACCAACTATTTAGAGGCAGGTTAACGGGTAAGACGGTGGTAGCTATCCGAGCGGACCCTACATGAGGTCCTACCACCAGCATTTATCCTTACGCACCACTCATTGGGATCTTTTATGGAATAGGCATGATGACTGGCAAGACAAATTAACATCTTTCGAACTGCATAACTATCGTCACTATGAAGTTTTATATAAAATACATTAAAGTGACGTCACGTTTGTACACTGACAAATGAACTACTCCTTTAAGTTCTTTCCAATTTCTTGAATAGAGCTACTGTAAAAAATAACTTTAACTTTTTAGTAATTTCTTCGTGTATAGATAACATGATTAAATTATTTTAACTACAGTCACCATCCCTATTGCAATCCTTTGTCACTTTAGAACTATGTCAAACAGTAAAGACAAGTAGTAACAGTAGATTGTGTCATAAGGGATCAAAATGCTATATTTCCGGCGTGGGCGTATATTGAATCCTGAATGGAGCGACGGATTCCACAATCTAAAATGGAATCCTGAGCGTAATGAAGGATTCAAGCGTTAACGCCCAATACTAAATAATTTTGATACCGTGTGGCACATACTGCTTTTCACACCACCTATGAGAAAAATAAAAGATATATCGCATATTTAATATTTATGCAAATAATCGATTTTGAAGAATTTTTTTATCAATTATGAACGTACTGTTTATTTTCATATTTCATTGTAATTTTTTAGGCTGGCAATAGAAAGTCCTTGAACAGAAAAGTGCCACTTTGATCCTTCCTAGCAGGGAAGAAAAGACCCGTATTCGAATAGGTGGTGTGAAAAGGTAATGTATACAATTTAAAGTACAATTCTTTTTTTGATCGACCGAAGATTCACGTACCTCGTCATTTTCTTCATTCCCTCCGTTCCTGTCCCTCGAAGTACTAGCGCCCTCATTCACATTCCGCTTAATCAAACATTTCAACGGCACATCATCATCAGAACTCGAAGTATCACTATCACTATCATCGCGTCTGCGTTTCGACGGCCCCGGTGTGGGTGACCCTTTACGTTTCTTGCTTTTCAATTGACTCAGCGATTTCTTCGCTCTAGCTTGAAGCACGCTAGAAGGCGTGATAATATTACAGCATCTTGGAGGACTTGTATTGGGTAGTATGGATATGTTTGGGGATATTGGTATGTATGAAATGGTGGAGTTAGGGTCTCTGGGAGATGCGTTGATTATCATTGTGGGGGTTATAGGGGGTCTGTCGTTTGGGCGGAGTGGGGGTATTGGAGGGTTTTGGGAAGGGCGGAGTGGGGAGGCGTTGATGACCATTGTTGGGCTCGAACTGAGCACCGTTGGTAGTGAGCTGCAAAAAAACAGATCAGATTTATCACAAATATTTGCTTCTTGGCCATTAAAATATTATCGAACAGTAACTCACATAATTTTAGTCGATTGTTCTTTACTTTTTTTTTGTAGAACAACTCAAATTGTTTCTTGAGTTGTATTTTTTTAAGTAACATACTACTATGTACACGTAAATATTTGATGTCATATACCAAAGTAAAAACCGAAATCCGCCAAAACTTTGAAGTTCTTTCCAAATTAAATAGAAGTTCTGTATGAAAATGACTGCAATCTACATTTTGCTAAAAATTTCTTCCTGTACTATGTCGTGCTTAATGTGTAAATTGTGTAATGTGCTTGTGTATAAATCACGCGAGGTCCTATGGGGGCTACGAGGAAGCGTTAGGTATAAGGGGACATCACTAGAGTGCTTCTTATTTTTGCAATTTTGTAGGATGTTCGAACCAATAAAGGAGCTCTTTGCTCTCCCGATTGCAATTTTCTATGGGGCACCCTCTCATTTTATTTGATAAGTAAACCATATCTGTTTTTTTTTTCAATTATTTTAAACAAACATTAGGCGTCACTACCGAAGTAATAAAAAACGACTAATGATTTAATATTTCTAATTAAATATATATATTTTTTTTTAAGGAGTCAGAAAAACGTATACCTAACTGTTCACTTATGTTCAGAGATCGGACTAATGTGCGTCATTGTTCGCAATAATATGGATAGAGTCTGTGCGGAAAGAGAATGGTCGTGGCGAAAAATGGAACTAACATTATGATTTTTATATGGCAACCCAATTGGTCCATGTGTCAAATGTCAGACTATGTTCCGTGTTGAACCAGCTTTGTTTGTCGTGTTATTTTCTTTAGATTTTTGCTTAAAATAATGTCGAAAAGGGGGGAAAACCTTGCGCAGTTCTACAAGGGAAGTGATATTTAATATTATACGGTTTTGCCAACGAGAAAAAGCTGCAAAACACACCATTATTAACTTGAATAAAGTCACAGAACGTGTGGCAGAAATGTGTGGTAAGTTTTGTTTGAATTATTATCTTAGCGACAGTTAATTGAATATTTATAGACTTCTTAGGCAACCTACTCCCATGACACGTCTACATGTATACAAATTGTAAGGGATTCTTTATAATATCTGTTTATTTTGATGCAATCAGTGTTAGAAATAGAAGGTATAAAGAGTGTTGATACTTTGATATAATATAAAGTGCCATTAACATAATTAACTTTTTTCCAGGCTTAAGTAAAGGTACAATAACTAAGATAAAACAAGAAGGTTCCACAAATAATGGCGTGTGGTGCGCGCCAGGAAAAAAGCGTCCAGGAAGACCAAAAAAAGTAATTATTGATGATTTTGATAAGTGCGTCATCCGAAACAAAATTCGTGAATTTTATGCTGTGAGGAAGGAGGTACCGACTTTGAGGAAACTACATCGTGTGTTAAAGGAAGACATAAACTTTTGTGGTGGAATCACTGCTCTCCGTGAAGTTATAAAGCAACTCGGCTATAAATATAAAAAATGATCTCATTGAGAGGCATGACATCGTGGTCTGGCGTGCTAAATATTTGCGGACAATGAAGCACTTGAGGGCATCTGGTAAACCAATTATATATATAGATGAAACATATATTCATACTGCACATGAAGTTAATATGTGTTGGCAAGGGCCTGATGAACCTGGAGTATCAAAAGCAATTTCACATGGTGAAAGATATATCATTGTTCATGCAGGCAGTAAGGACGGTTTTGTGGAAAATTGTTTGCTTGCCTATAAAACTAAAAGTTTATCAGCAGATTATCACCACGACATGAATCGAGAAAATTTTACCAAATGGCTAAATGAAAAGCTCTTGCCAAACTTATCTCAACCGTCTGCGATTGTGCTCGATAATGCATCTTATCATAGTACCCGCTTAAACAAGCCTCCAACTAGCAATGATAGGAAAGACACTTTAAAGAGATGGTTGGATGATAATGGAATAGTATATCCAGATGACGCACTAAAAGAAGAACTTGTAGGTTTAGTAAAAAAGAACAAAGGAGAACCAGTATTCGAAATTGACGAAATACTCAAGAAGCATGGTCATATTGTTGTCAGGCTACCACCATATCATTGTGACCTCGATGCTATTGAAATGATTTGGAGTTTGGTAAAAAGACAAGTAGCATCAAAAAATGTCAACATATCAGCAAAAGAACTGTTACCAATTATAAATGAATGCTTCAGTAATGTTACTGCAGAACATTGGCGAAAAGAATGTGATCACGTGATGCACGTTGAACAAAAATATTGGAAACAAGACCATTTAATAGAAGATGTGCAAGAATTTATTATAAATGTAACCGACTCGAGCACGTCAGGGTCAGACGAAGAGTCCTTGAACCTCTTAGATAGTTCCGGGGATGGTTCAACCATTTCCGAAATCCAATTTTTAGAATCTGACTTTGATTATAGTTCAGATTAGGAATAAAATAAATTTTAATATTTATTTAGTATTTTCTTTACACCTTCTCATAAATGGACTATTTACATTGAAACTTACTGTTGCTTTAACTTAAAATTACCTGTTTATTGTGCAAAATGGTATGTTGTAGTCATAAATATTACTATTTAAGTATTTATGTAATAATTTCGGGATATTTACCATAGTAGTGCAAGCAGTGCAGACTTGTCATTGCATACATCTATCTCAGGTTATTTGAGAAATAATACTTCTCTGTTGGCGTGTAGAAAACTGTTCAAAATGGATACATTTCTTTAGAATGTTGAAATGCGACTTATATTTGTAATAACATACTTATTTATAGTTATTAAATGAAGGTTGCAGGGGTACATTTATAGGAACTTTGGTTGGATACATAATAATAGCACTTAAAATGAATCGGCGATAGTGTAAGATTGTGTGGATACTAAAAATGTCACAAAGCAGGGGTAAATAATTTTTGCATATTAAAAGTTCCTTCATTTTGTAAGACTAACATGGATACATCTCTTTGTAGTTGACTGTACCTGTCAACGAATATGGTACTTACATAAAAACATTTTATTTTACATAGTCTCAGTCTCAAAGTATCAAGATGGTATCACACTCAATCACGCTATAGTGACGTAACAGAGTTGCCATCATAACAAAAGCGGTAATTAAAAACAGATGTGCCCTCAAATCCTACGACCTTTCTCTTTCCGCACAGACTCTATGACTCAAAATTTGATTAAATGAATAATTAAACGAATCATTTTTTTAAATTTGATTTCGAAGCTTCGAGGTGACTATTTACAAAGGTTTTCAGTTACTGGTGTCAAATAGGTAATTTTCTGAATATGATTAATTTTTCAATCAACTTTGGAGTCATGTCCACATTATTGCGAGCAATGACGCACATTTGTCCGATCTCTGCTTATGTTTCACCCTGTACATACCCATTATAATCTGGAGTGTTTCCATTCATCTTGGCTTGCCAAGTGTGTTTGCTCTCATCTGACTCCTTTTCCGGAGTCTTCGCGTTATCATCGTCCGGTTCTTTCAATTTGAAATACTCCGGTTCCTATAAAAAGAAGTTTTGTTAATAAATTATAAATATTAGATGTCATATACCAAAGAAAAACGACCAAGATCACCTAATTGTAAAGTATTCTAATAGGAGGTGCAGGCATGTATTGCTTGCCCTTAGAGAATGGTCAAAGGCCTGGCCTTGTAAGGGATTGCATATACCAGAAAAATTTACCGGTGGTTGCTAAGACCGAGTGGCCGAGGGGTACAGGCATCAGCCGCGAAAGCTGAGTACGTGGGTTCGATCCCCACCTCGGACGTTAGGTGATCTTGGTCGTTTTTCTTTGGTATATGACATCTAATATTTATAATTTATATAGTATTAAGAAGTGTGACTACTGGGGAAAAATTGAAAAGTACAAATCAAAAATATTTAGTAAATAAATAATTTGCTTTGTATTTTCACAATACGTTTTGTTAATAATTTCATTTTTGTTACAAGGATTTTTTCAATAAAACCTCGATATCGATCATCTTGCTGATGGTAAAACCTCGTGAAGGGTCCGCCTAGATAGCTACCACCATCTTGCCCGTTAACCTGCCGCTAAATAGTTACTGAGTTACGGTTTGGGGGTAAGATAGCCGGTGTAATTACTGGCATAGAGGCAGTCCATCTAAGCCCTCAGGGTAGGCAACGCATAGGCAATTGTTTGGTCACTATGTCCATGGGCCTCAGTTTCTGCTTTCCATCAGGTGGGCTGAGAGCTCAGTTGTCTACCTTCGTCACATAAAAAAAATAACCAGACTTAATTTTTCCAGATCTGGATTTGTTCATTCGAATCAGAATAGCGAGCTGATTCGATTTAGGTAATACAAAAAAGGTATAATGACTGGCAAGTCAAATCAGCATCTTTTATCGAACTGTCAAAACGATCACCACTATGGAATTTAATATGAAATACTCAAAAGTGACGTCACGTTTCAGTACTGCCAAATGACCTACTCTTTTGAGTTCTTTTCAATTTCTTAAATAGAAGTTCTGTACAAAAATTACTGCAATCTACATCTTAGTAATAATTTCTTCGTGTATTATGTCGTGCATAATGTTAAATAATTTATTTTACTACAGTCATCATCCCTATTATATCCACAAATATTTCAGCCAAATCCACAGGTGCACTCTTCACGCTATATGCGCTTCGTGCATATGTTAGAGTGAGACGGATGTAGCACTAGTGCATCATGGAATGCTATAAGACATAAGTGACCTGTTTATTTCAGTTGTGAAATTCGTTAGATGTAGTGCAATAGTACATTACATCAGAGGGCGGGAAAATGAGGATTTTCGACCAAGTTGTATACGGTCGAGCGAGCATACAAGCGAGGCCGGATAGGTAACGAGGGCTGGAATCCGTTTTCACGCTGAGACATGTATAGTGCTTTTCTCAAACATACAAAGAAATACAAAAAAAATTACAATATTGTCGAAAGTGCCTGTAAAGTGTTATGAAATTCCATTTCCATCCCAGCGAGTTACTGCGCCCTAAAAGCGATATATCCGAGTCTATTTTAAGGAACGTAAAGATAATATTGCATTGCATGTTTGAGAAAAATGTTTTTCCTTTGTATTTTCACGGAAACTGTCGAATTTATCTTTCTGTCTCAATTAGGTCCAAAGCAATCGAAACTGAACTGAAAGTTCATCGTGACCGCAATATGAATTCGCACGTTTCCGTGAAAAACCGAAGGAAAATAATTTTGCAACTACAACTGTACAGTTTGGTGCCGTGACCAGGATTTCGAAATGAAATAGATAAATAATAAATATGTTGGGACATCTTACACAAATGACCTAGTCCCACGGTAAGCTCAATTAAGGCTTGTGGGTACCAGGCGACGATATATATAATAGATACTTAAATACATAGACAGCCATGACCAAGGAACAAATATTTGTGATAAATAAATACACAAATAACGCCCTCGCCGGGATTCGAACCCGGAACCTGCAGCTGCGTAGGCAGGGTCACTACCAACTAGGCTACGGAGGCTGACATTGTGCATCAAGGGAGGTAAGTATGGAATTACTAACGAGTGTTAGAAAGCTTTTAATGACTCGAGTTAGTATTCCGCTTACCGACCGTAATAAAAATCTAAAATTCTATGACGTACAGACATTTCTATTACTCCCTAGGGAATTTCACTTTTCAACTCAACTCAAAACATTTATTCATGACACTACACATTACATTTTAGAGAAAGAAAACAAACAAATACAAATATAGTGCCACGAAATGGGCCCTACTCAGCATGGTGTTGAGTAGGGCCCTTTTCTATTACTCCCGCTGCGCGCGCAAGCAATAGCGCGCTTAGAAAGCGTGATGAAAAATAATTTTGCACTACAACTGTTCTGTGATTCTGAGTAGAAATAGTATAAAATTTACCTAAAATGTCATATTTCATTTTAGTGGCAAAAATAAGAAGAATTGCTCAGATAAGATGGTAACTACCTGTTCCTCCCAGTCGTCGGTCGGTTTGTCCGTCGTGGTGGCCGCCCCCCGCGCGGGGTGCGCGTGTGCGGGGGTGGAGGGGGCGGCGGGGGTGGCGGGGGACAGCCACAGGTGCGTGAGGTGCAAGAGCCACCTCTACAGGCTGTTAACTATCGACCACAGGAAAGAAAAAGTGCGTGTTCAGCTGAACTGTAGAGAGACTTTTTCCTGTGGCCAATAGTAAACTGGTAGGAGTGTAGTCGTAATTTTTATCATACAATTCAATAGGAAAGGAGTGTCTTTAAATGACAATAAGGGTTTAATAAGAAATTTTACTCTCATAACCCTTAACTTTTGAAATGTCCACCGGAAAGACTCGTAACATGATTTTAAGTTTGATCCATTTCTATTACTCGCTACGGAATTTCGCTTTTCTATTACTCCCGCTGACGCAAGCAATAGCGCGCTTAGAAAGCGTGATGAAAAATAATTTTGCACTACAACTACGTTTGGTGCCGTGACCAGGATTTTCGAAGTAAAATAGATGAGCAATTCATTTTATTTTTGCCACTAAAGCTCAGAAAAACTGTCCCAAAAATTTCATACATATTTCGAATATCCTCTTGTGTTACCGCCATAGAAGTATGGAAAATAGTCACACAATAGGAAAAAAACATGGGACACTTTTTTTTCGACGGAAATGGAATCGGCTTGTGATTCTGAGTAGAAATAGTATAAAATTTACCTAAACAGCCGTTATATAAAATTTGCCTAAATTTACCTAACATACCGTTTGGTGCCGTGACCAGGATTTTCGAAATGAAATAGATAAGATGGTAACTACCTGTTCCTCCCAGTCGTCGGTCGGTTTGTCCGTCGTGGTGGCCGCCCCCCGCGCGGGGTGCGCGTGAGCGGGGGTGGAGGGGGCGGCGGGGGTGGCGGGGGACAGCCACAGGTGCGTGAGGTGTAAGAGCCAGCCCAGTGCGGATACTTCTGAGTCGCCTACTGGGGACCCTCGGAGATCCAGCGACTGAAAGTCGTAAATATTGTCTTTTCACGACACTGTTCGTAAATGGGGTGATTGTTTATATTTTAAAGACAAACGGGTCTTAATCGCGTAAACTTACGTTCAATTATATCCTGACGTTTCGGGCATGACATTACACCCGTGGTCGCAGGCAGACTGATGACTGATGCCCGAAACGTCAGGATATAATTAAACGTAGGTTTACGCGATTAAGACCCGTTTGTCTTTAAAATATAGGGGTGATTGTTTGACTAAACACAGTACAGAAAGTTGCTTATAGTTGTATAGCTGTCAAATTTTGACAGCTGTACATCTATGAACGTCACGAACAGTACAACAATGTTGAACGTAAAGTAAAAGGTCGTATCTAAACACGGATTTCATAGGTAGATATGACGTTTTGAAAATTATTTCAGAGAATTTTCTCGGACTGCTTGTAACATGGCGTTCAGCTACAACAAATTAAAATGTTTTTTTTTTAATTACAAGAATGTGTTTTATTTCCTCTCAGTAGTCGTAAAAAGCACAATCTTTAGCCTCGGCGAAAAGTGCAATAGATGAACTCGTACTATCGAAGGCCTCCCCGAAGGTCGGCCTTCGAAATAACTCGTACATCTATTGCTTACTTTCCAGCCTCTGCAACAATGTACTATTTTCTAAAATGAGAGTTTTCGACATTTTTTCTGCCACCAGGCGGCGCTACAGTAGGCGTCTGGTCCACACAGCTGTCAGATTCATACTATTCATAGGCACCTGGGCCTACAATATTGAAATTCTATTTTATTTGGAAGAGTATTGATTTTGTAATGGATTGCGACTAATACACGGTCGTCGAACTGAAGACTGAGCTATAAAACAGGCGCGCAAAGTCACTGATATTAAAAATAATTACTATAACTTTAATATTTTCTTCGGTTACCGCGAGGATTACTCATGAAATAAAACTATGAAAACGGATAAACTCGCGTATATTAACTAATTTTAACTTCATTCCGACGTTTCGAACACTTTACAGGGTTCGTGGTCTGCGGATGACTGTAAAGTGCTCGAAACGTCGGAATGAAGTTAAAATTAGTTAATAGGTATACGCGAGTTTATCTGTTTTCATAGTTTTATTTCGTTGAAGATGTTAATTGATTGGGCATTTCTCTACTAACTGGCAAATTCAAACAGTCCTCTGCCAACTTTATCTTCAATTCAAATCAAAAGAGGTTAGTGGTTTTGCTTTATATTGATATTGTTTTCGCTCTCTGCGACATCCATAATGCAGTAATTTTTTACAAATATTATTATATTATTTTTTAATTCGCTACAGAGGACTGTTTTTGAAGCTAAGGGACTGTTTTTTATGAACAAATAATATGCATAATATAATAAACTTCTAAAATGTTATAATAAGGTCCTACCAAATTGCAACAAATAGTCAGTAATTTGTCGTATTGCTCGAATTTTGAATTTGCGATACGCCAGGGAACTATTTTTGAGCGTGTTAGGAAAATTATAATAATTAATGAGTTTACATTTGGAAATAAAACCTACTTACCCATAAACATTACTATTGTATATTACGAAAAACAGTTTTTTTTTTAATAATTATTTCATGTAATTTTGCTATAAATGCCTAGGACAGCGATTTTCCAATTAGTAGAGAAAGAGCCAATTAATGCATGTAAGCTGTAAAATGTTACAAAACTATTATTTGAAAAAAAAGGCCCGCAGTTTCTTGCCGGATTCTTCTCAGGCAGTGGTGTAGGGTTAGAACAGGAAGTAGCTTCTTTTTCTCTCATTCGCTGTCTAATTTAACTAGGTATTCAAAAGCGCTCGTTGCTGGGCCTCATTGAATAATAGTATATTACGACACAAGTGCAAAAAACATGAAATTCGAAACGAGTGGCGATGTGGTGATGTGTAAATCGACACGAGTTACGAATTTCGTTTTTGCACGTGTCTTTTACGACGTTTTTTAGTACAGATGGCACTCTTTTCTAATTTCATGTTTTTCGCACTTGTGTCGTAATGTACTATTTTGAGGCTCTTTTTTTTTAATCTATCCAACGATAGGCTTTTAATCAACAAACCTCCAATTTAGTGAATCCATATCTCGTAGCCAGAGAAGCGTAAGCGACGAATTCGGTCAGCCTTAGACAGTCTTGGGCGAATAGTTCTTTCAGACCAGGCAGCTTGCTAAGAGGTAGTAGGGTCGCAGGTTCCATCCATTCGCATTCGCTGACGTCGAGCGACTGAAATTAAGGACGAGGTTACGGCGAGACCGTATAGTGTCGTGGCGGGCAATGTATTTTTATGTATTCATCCATTTTCAAGATGGATACGAACACTGATTAGATTTGGATAGAAGAAACAAGTTCATTCATTTGTATGGCGGCCGAGCGTGTCAGATTTTGTACTGAAGTTGTTACTTGCCTATGATTTTAAATATGTCTCAGGCCCTCGAGTATTCATATTTTTTTGTGTTGTTGCAATTAATATTACTTCAGGAGGCATTATTATTAATGTTTTTGTTCACTTCAACTTACAAAATTTGACGCCCGAAAGCTGTAAGCTGCGATTAAAGATGGACAACTCAGTGGATTTCACTGAGTTCATTTGACACGCTAAGTAGATATGTTTGCTTGATCTATGGTATATATGACATCTGTGGATACGAAAATACAGACTGAACAATGTAACATAAAACTATTTTTAACTAATATGCAGTAGTTTACTCAACTAGTAAAATTTTCTATCGTAAATACCCCAATGCATCCTACAACATCATTCAAATTAAACAGAAAACCAAAATGATATAACTAAAAGCGATCTTATTTTAAAAGCTTATAATTAAAAGCGCTGTCTTCCAGCCAACCTTGGGGTAGTAGGAATTTAAGAACTTGTAACTGTTATCAGGGTCGCGTTTTATAAAGTTACAATTTACAATTTTGCTGTTTGCCTCTCTTTCTAGCCAATACGTGCGTGCGTTAGAGAGGCAAACAGCGAAATTGTAAAATGTATCTTTATTAAACGGCAACCAGGAAGTATAAATAATATCAAATGAAGGACAGAATTGTATCTCTAAAGTCTTGTATCTTGAACAGAAAAGAGTGGTCGAGGGGCAGGTTGTAACACTTGGACTCGCGAAGTAACAGCTTCCTCAGGCTGGCCGAGAGCATGCCGATATAATTCTGATATAATCAGCAAATAAGACAAAAATAATACCTCCAAACCAGGGAGAAAGTCCTGAACCTTGAACAGAAAAGAGCGGTCAAGGGGTAGGTTTTAACACTTGGACCGGCTTAGAGACAGCTTCCTCAAGCGTGACGGTAAGATGGCATGTTGGTCTGAAATAATCACCAAATAAAACAAAAAGCATACCTCCAAAGCAGGGAGAAAGTCCTGAATCTTGAACAGGAAAGAGCGGTGGAGGGGCAGGTTGTAACACTTGGACCCGCGTAGAGACAGCTACCTCAAACGTGACGGTAAGATGGCGTGTTGGTCTGAAATAATCACCAAATAAAACAAAAAGCATACCTCCAAAGCTGGAAGAAAGTCCTGAATCTTGAACAGGAAAGAGCGGTCGAGGGGCAGGTTGTAACACTTGGACCCGCGTAGAGACAGCTACCTCAAGCGTGACGGTAAGATTGCATGTTGGTCTGAAATAATCATCAAATAAAACAAAAAGCATACCTCCAAAGCTGGAAGAAAGTCCTGAATCTTGAACAGGAAAGAGCGGTCGAAGGGCAGGTTGTAACACTTGGACCCGCGTAGAGACAGCTTCCTCAAACGTGACGGTAAGATTGCATGTTGGTCTGAAATAATCATCAAATAAAACAAAAAGCATACCTCCAAAGCTGGAAGAAAGTCCTGAATCTTGAACAGGAAAGAGCGGTCGAGGGGCAGGTTGTAACACTTGGACCCGCGAAGTAACAGCTTCCTCAAGCGTGACGGTAAGATTGCATGTTGGTCTGAAATAATCACCAAATAAAACAAAAAGCATACCTCCAAAGCTGGAAGAAAGTCCTGAATCTTGAACAGGAAAGAGCGGTCGAGGGGCAGGTTGTAACACTTGGACCCGCGTAGAGACAGCTACCTCAAGCGTGACGGTAAGATTGCATGTTGGTCTGAAATAATCATCAAATAAAACAAAAAGCATACCTCCAAAGCTGGAAGAAAGTCCTGAATCTTGAACAGGAAAGAGCGGTCGAAGGGCAGGTTGTAACACTTGGACCCGCGTAGAGACAGCTTCCTCAAACGTGACGGTAAGATTGCATGTTGGTCTGAAATAATCATCAAATAAAACAAAAAGCATACCTCCAAAGCTGGAAGAAAGTCCTGAATCTTGAACAGGAAAGAGCGGTCGAGGGGCAGGTTGTAACACTTGGACCCGCGAAGTAACAGCTTCCTCAAGCGTGACGGTAAGATTGCATGTTGGTCTGAAATAATCACCAAATAAAACAAAAAGCATACCTCCAAAGCTGGAAGAAAGTCCTGAATCTTGAACAGGAAAGAGCGGTCGAGGGGTAGGTTGTAACACTTGGACCCGCGAAGTGACAGCTTCTTAAGGCTGGATGGGAACATGCCGATGTTAGTCTAAAACAACAAATACAATCATTAGGCTAAACTTTATCATAATAGGTAATATTACATATAATGGAGTCTCGGGCCTGTAAAGATATCGTCCATTAAATACAAAAGCGACATAAGCGTTAATTTAACTTAAAAGTATATTAGAGATTGTGTGGAAAGATGACTGTGAATTTTGTATCATAAGAATCGCGACTACGAAGAAACAATAAGGGCATAAACTTCGGATTATTGACTTTGATCAAGTTGTATTTATTTTATATTTTATTAACTAAAGGTACCAAATTTTTTAGGGTTCCGTAGCCAAAATGGCAAAAACGGAACCCTTATAGATTCGTCATGTCCGTCTGTCCGTCTGTCACAGCTGATTTACTCGGAAACTATAAATGCTACAGTAACGAAATTTGGTGAGGATATGTGTTGTATGAACCGCTACAGGATTATGATACTAAATTGTAAAAAAACCATTAGGGTGGGGGCCATCCATACATGTAACTGAGGGAAAAAAAATTAGTTGTATATAAGCGTGTGGGGTATTAATAGAAAGGTCTTTGAAAATGATATGAAGGTTTATACATCTTATTTTTATTTAAGCAAATCGTTTTCGAGATATCAGATCTCTAAGTCTAAAAAATGTGTCCCCCCCTTCTATTTTTTAAACCACGCGATATAAAATTCTAAAAAAAAATATATGTTATGCACATTAATAAACTCTATCAACGATTTTTAGTTTGATTAAATTATCTCCTATAGTTTTTGAGGTAGGTTGATTTAACTGTATTTTTTAATTATAAATTGATAATGGTACGGATCCCTTCGCGCGCGAGTCCAACTCGCACTTGGCCGGTTTTTTGATATAGCGGGTTGTTTCTTGAAGAAAACCGATAATTATATCTGAATTTTAAATTAGTACGTCCGTTAAATTCATCAAAATATGCAACCAAAGTTCAAAATTAATAAACTAACCCCGGTTTACGGTACCTATAAACATGTTCTGACAATAAATAAATAAACAAATCGTAAGGAAAAGTTAAAATACTTACACAGTTACAATTGATGTTGCAGTATTCCAACGCTAGCGTAGTTAGCTGGGGGCATGTGTCCGTCAATTGTCGGAGCGTATTCTGTGTCAGCGTGAACTGGGGGCCGGGGCAATTGCTGTCAGATATCAGCGGGTCCGATGGACGGGGCCAGGCGAAGTCTTTTCGGGGCCTGTAAACGAACATTTGTTATAAGCAGGGCCCGTAATTTTCATGCCGATGACATCAATTTGACGTCACGCTCCATTTAGGGTGATCCCAAATATTTTTATTGTGAATTATTAATTATTAATCATTAGTCATCAATCATTTTAATAATGTACAAATGACTTCAAAAGTAGTGTAAATAATACCTACTTGATACGTGCTATACGTTAAAGAGGAATTCTGTTTTCTATACGTAATTATTGAAATGTGTTAACAATATCATTTAATAAAATGCATGTATAAAAACAAATCAAATAGTTGTATTTATGTTTCACGTATCAAGTAGGTGTTATTTATTTCACGTGTAAATAAACTACTTTTGAAATTTGAATTTGTACATGATTAAAATGATTGACGACTAATGATTAGTAATTAACAATAAAACTATTTCGGATCACCCTAAATGGAGCGTGACGTCAAATTTATGTCATCGGCCTGAAAATTACGGGCCCTGGTTATAAGGCCAGCTTAAAACCTGTAAGCTTTTACGTAAATTGTAGGGACGGAGATATTAGCTTTTTGTTGGTGGTTCTCGTGCAGGGTCCGCCCGGATAGCTACCACCGTCTTACCCGTTAACCTGCCGCTAAATAGCAGTGTTTGCGCTGTGTTTCGGTTTGGGGGTAAGATAGCCGGTGTAATTACTGGCATAGATAGAGGCAATCCATCTAAGTCCTCAGGGTAGGCAGCGCATAGGCGATTTTTAGGTCACTATTTCCATGGGCCTCAGTTCCTGCTTT